>JAJOOO010004151.1:0-20104 GCA_029582685.1 Solanum piurae | reverse complement strand
CGGATAGTTTTCTAAGGTTCTTTCTTTGCTTTCACAGTCATGACTACCTTTTACGTTTCCACCTATGAGGTATTTCCTTGTGACCAATATCTGTCAATCAGTCATCTAGCATGAATTGGAACCACCCTAACGATAAGAGGAAGTAGATAACCGCAGGGAGTACTATTTCTAACGAGAAATCAGACCCTTAGGAAAAGTAAAACTCATACCTCCACTCGAAAATAGTCTGCAAAAGGAACACCACTGATTTCTTGTGATGACTCAATCACCAGGTGACTGAAATCAAAGTAGCATATTAACATAACAACATTACATATCAATAGCAAATCAACACACTAAAACCTGTGCATTTCTAAATGATAGGGAAAACAGAAGAGAGTCTAAAAGATCAAACTGTCCAGACATATGCAGGCATGGGACATTTCCTCAGGAAGAAAATAGATCAATTATGTGTCTAAAGAATCTACCAACTTGCAACTAAAAATATTTTCTCATTACAGTAGTGAAATGAAATAGATTTTCTTCTATCTTGAAGCCATGCATGGAAGAGGGGGATTTAAGAGGAGGATAGAGGCCTGGATACATGCCATCTCCTTAAAGATTCAACTTTTTTGATGGACCAAACGGCATTATTCTGAAGGTTACTTGATTCATTGGGATATCCTAGTGAATATTAAAAATCAATGAATTTCAATCAACTGCTTATACCAAAAAAAGAAAAGAATCAATCAACTATGCTTCAATCAGCATCATGATAACAATTGGTATCATTTTATTCTACTCTATTCAGGTCCATTTCATTCCAATGCCAAATAATTTGTCTTTGAAGCCAAATTAAAGGTTCTCTAAACAGGAAAAAGAATACCAGCTTCCAATCAGCATCATGAGAAATTCTGGGGTATGTTGACGAATTCCAAAGAATTTTAGGTATCAGATTCTACAACATTAAGACAGGTATGTATAAGGACGCCTTTGGCATCCTCTTTCATCTTTTTTGCACATGTAGCACTCATTTATACGTAGTTTGATGCATAAGATCCAGCGTACATAAAGTTTCTTTATTAAATTTTATCATCACTTAACCCAAAAACATCAAAACATCTCTTCTTCTGAACCTCTTTTTACGAATCATCTCTTCTAATAAGGAACTTAGAGCCAAAAAGCTAGTACATGGCTACAGCCTACATGCTTTTGTCCATAAATCAGTACTCCATTCATCTATTTCTTTCTCTCATCACTTAACTTAGACCTCAAACAATATTCTCTTTCAACTTCTTTCTACCAATTAATAGCACTTTTGGGCTGCAACTTAGAGAATAATAAGTTCTTATGTGTTTTGCCCATACATCATTAACTCCTCACTATTACCATGTAAAATATAAAAAGCTAGGTCGCACAAACCTAATGCTTGCCCAACCACCCATCAAACTGAAATATGGACATAAAAACACCAAGTCAGAGATCTTATCCAGACTCTGTTTCTGCCCGGAGATGGCCAGGTATGCTAACAAGAGCTGATACAAGATGTTAGACCACTGTTACCGCGTGATTGCCTAATAATTTCTGAATTAACATGATTGTTTGAAAGATGGCAGACTTGCTAAACATGGTTGTTTGGAAGATAACAGAGCTGGCTGCTACTGGGGACACTATATTAAAGCCACCCAAATTACTAACGTACTGTTTCGCGATTTGATAATTTTTTTGTTCCTATATGATTACCGGGTGTCTTAATCATATATTAGCTGTGAAAAAACATCAGTAATAATGTACTTTACATATGTTTTTATGTGACAAACATCATCTTAAATTACCAAAAAGGAAGAGTTGAAGGTTTCGTTAAGTATATGGATGATAGACCTTTTTTTTTAGCAGTTATATCATTATAAACAAAGTACTACACCAAAGGTGTACTTCAGTAATAATTACAAGTAGTAGTCATATGAGCAAAACCTACCACCTAAACGTCATAAATAATCTAAAACACTAGAAATGTCCTCGGCCTCTTGAGGATATTCATGAATACACCAAAAATAGTATATGGATGACAGATCTAATAGAAGCATGTGCTTTGCAAAGTGTTATCTTTTCATGGAGTTAAATAGACTATTGATATTGATAATACAAGATGCATATAAAAGTAAAGAACCCATAGCGCACTGAATGTTAAGCTAGACAACTTCGCACAAACCGAAGCCTGTCGACTGATTAAATTATAGGTGGCCCAAACCTCTTTGACTTTAGGAGAAACTCAAACGTAACCACAAAAATGATGTTACGCATAGAAGAACTCTATCATGTATCAGACACACTGGTGCATGGAGAAGCACAGAGAATTACAGCATTAAGAAAGAACTTAAAGTGCCAGTATCAGTAGGAAAACAGATCAATGAGTTACAGTAGCACCATAGTAGAAGTTAGGACAGATCTCCTGGACAAAAGAAAGATTACCTGTTTCTGTAACAACGACACTTTTGAAACTCGTGGCAGCCACCAAATTTTGGACCTAATGAAACCTTACATTAGTCATAAAAAAAAATCTCAAAAACCATTAGAGAGAGTCCATGTCATATAGAGGCATAGTCACACCTAAATAGATTTTAATAGGATGCTGAAACGACAAATTACGAGTGTGCCCAAATTCTTCATGAGGACGCCACTGTGTACACTTAAAATCTGAAAAACAAGACCGCAAGTTAAGGTGAGAAACTGCATAATTACTCATCAGTTTATTGTGATTCATTGCTTCTAAAGCTAACTAACATAATATGTTGAAATATATCTGCTTCAGCAAAATCCATGAATGATGTCAACCTTTATCACCACATTTTCTACGGAATGACTCCTGAAAAGCTATACCGGCATCTGAAATGAAGAATTCAAAGAACTTCTCAACCTTAACCTGCACCACACAGACTAGGTTGAACTCACAGTCTAATTATAGTCATTACACGTCCATCACACAGAAAACTAGGGATTCAGAACAAATGAAAGATTTTGGAAAAAAAGATAAAAAGTTGCATCACCGGAAATTTTGCCTCTGCAACAAGTGTAAAACCTTCAGGGACTGCATGAAGGAAAAAAGAAAAGAAGCAAAGTTAAGCTAAATTTATTAACTGAAAACAAGGAATAAGATTGCATAAAAAAAGGAACGTTTCGCTGGTGGAGTCCAAGAAACAGTTGCTTTAAGCCTTTATACGCTTTTGGACCTAATGGATACTAGAACCAAAAAGAATATTGTTTCTGGTTAAAGGTATTCATCTGCCTAATAAAACTTAAGCATTAACCTGTACTGAACTCTAAGAATAGACACCCACCCTTGAATACCAGACAGCATCTGTGTCTAGTACTAGGGAAGTGAACCTGCTCATAAGCCCCAGTAAATGCCTCTTCATTCTCAAAAAAAAGAAAGTCCTAGCAAAACACTCTCACATTGTGAGGAGCATGTCCGGCACCATTTTAGCAAACAGAGGCACAGAAATAGGATTACAAAACCGGACCAAAGAGAGGGCACTATATATTATCAAGGAAAGGGAAAAGGCAGCACCTTCCAGTTGAAGGTTCTAAATGAACAGAGAAGCTTAAAAAAGCCTCATTGCTCCTATCCTTTTCCTTGCACATTTGAGAAAGTTGCATCAAATTTAGCTTTATGCATTGCATTTTAGCTTTAATTCTATTTCATGTTTTAGACTCGTCTCACTGCAACTTCTTTGTGTTCATGAAGTAGTAAAGTGTAAGGGCAAGGCAACATGAGCACATACTTTTGTCACAGGAGAGGCAGATAATCTCAACATGCCAGACATTTATGAATAAGCATTGTTTCTTTAAATAGCAGAAGTTATATTCATTAATTGAATGGAAAAGGCTGTTGAACACAATTGAAAAATAACAAAGCCCAAAGGACATTTGACTGACCCCTAGGTGCAACTGAATCCTCCTGCTTCAAACCATAGGACTTTTCAAATGATGAACAATCAGTATTTTGAATAATAACCGCTTCTTCCTCCACGCTGTCCTGCACTCCTGAAGGGTTTGATACAACTTCAAACTGACCATTGACTAATGGCTTTGAGTCTTCCTGTACCATATTGTCCTCATTCCTGGCCACATGTATGAACAGACTGAAATAACTCCAGAAAAAGGGCAGTTGATTCCTAACTTGACTCTAGATACCTTTCTAGGCATTCCACCCCTTCCGTAGCCCGCCTGAAACTATCTGCTCCTTCTACTATTCCACTATCTAGGAAGTTTAGATCAGATTGTGGTTCCTGACATCAAAGCAAAGTTCAAAACAGTTACAACTGCAATGAGAAGACTCAGAAAAGCACATAAGGCAAGCAAAAATATTTTCATTGGATTGAAGCCGAAATTCCTCAAATTTCTCTTTGCAAAATAAAAGAGCAATGAATAGAAGAAACCAGGAAGTAAAATGTTCAAGTTCAGAGGACTTCTGCAGAGCCATTATGGTAAGGAAACAATCTAAGAGAGATGATGCCAATGCTCTCACAACAAACTTTAAAAAATGTCAGTGAAGCAGCAACATGGCACATGACCCAAATATCTGAGACTTGACACGCAACTTAGCCAGGAATCAGCACCATTGCAACGAGTAAGCCAAAGGTCTTCACATCAGACTCCAGATTATATGTACTTGATTGTGAATTAAGGGGGACAACTATTCTTAGTACCATAGCAAAGAAGGGTACGGCTGAATCCCATCCATTTTACTATCAGGTATTCTCATGCAAAAAATGCAAGTCATAGTCCCATAGATAAGATTTTCAAGAAAAAGCACCCCCTTCAAGAAACTGCTTAAATTTTGGTTGCATATCATGTTTCATTTCCACGGTGAAGAATATCTATAAAGAAGAAATTCTAATTAATTTCATCAGAAATTCAACAAGTAACTAAAAGGAGTTGAAGGAAATAAATCCAAAAGGTAACGTGGAAACATGTAATAGAGATTCAACATCCTTACACTGTAACACCTCGGATTCAAAAAGGGTAGAATTGTAGCTTTTTGCAGGATCTGGTGCCAGTCCCGATGAAGCCACCCACGGCCCGTGGACTGACACACGTACGCGAGTCGTTTCGTGGGTGGCAGTCCAAAGGTTTTCCAAAATGTCAAGTTCCAGTACTTTCCGACGGTTCACCATGACGGTCGGTTGGTCAGTACACGGGTCATAGGTAGATTTCGTAGGTGAGTCCCAGACTTAGAGAAATTTTAGGAGTCAAAGTTGAGACCCACGACTGGGCATGTACGGCCCATAGGTGGACCCACGGACCGTACATGGATCCGTCGTTGGGGGTCCAAAAATCATGGTCTCTGAACCCATCGACGGTCGAGCAGGACAGTTTGTAGGTGGACCCACGGACCGTAGGTCGGGCCGTCGACGGGAGTCGGCAGTTATTTTTATGAGGGCTTTTGGGTCTTTTCCTAATTATTCTAGCCGAATACTATGTCGTTTTGCCCTCTATTAGAAGCCTATAAACGTTTTTAACCCCCTAAGTCTTCCAAATCAATTCATTCTCTCAAATCTCAAAAGAAGAACAAGTTCTTTCTCCCAATATTTCTCTCTCTAGAAGGTTGAAGAAGAAGGCTAGGGTTTCAAGTCAAGTCTCCAATTCCTCCATTGAAGTCAAGCTTTTGGCATTAAGGTATGATAGTCTTCATCTATGGAGCCCTTTCCTCCATAGAGTTCCTAAATTTCTCAATTTTGAAGTTAGAAATCCCCAATTGAAGTTAGGGTTTTCTTCCATGTCATGGGTTCCTTTCAATGTTGATTTATTTGATTGTTTTATGAACTATTATGCATGAATTGAGAAAATTCCATGATTTTAAGATGAATCCCCATGTTTTCCAAGCTATGATGATATAATGTGGGTTTTGAACTATGAAAGATGAGTTTATGAAATTATGCATGTTCTTATGAAATTGATGTAAATGTTTTAAGAATGCTTTGAGAGTGAAGTATCAACGTTGTTGTTGTGTTGTGAAATGATTTCTCATATACACATGAAAGCATGAATGTGAAAGGTTTTCTCACAAAGGATTCTAAGGTTGAAAGATCTTCTCACATAAAATGAATCAAAGTTAAGGATCTATTCTAATAATGAGGCAAGCGACGATTACCCATGACCTCCCATGCTAAGACAAATGGCGATTACCCATGTCTCATGAATGATAAGAAAATTTAAGAATAACCAATATTCCGCGGGATTTATGCTTACAGAGTGGACAAGTGGCGATTACCCATGTCCCATAAACTATGCGCCATCATAGGTTGTCTAGATAGACAATACCTAGTGGATCCGATCCACATAAGCTAGAAGTTCATGGTCTTACCTTGGCAAGTAGGACACTTCTTTTTGGTGTGGGGTAGACACCAGATTCCATGTTAATAGCTCACATGGTCTTACATGTCGGTTAAAGGAAAATCTCCACAAGAATGAACTAAGGTTACTTTTAGAAGTATCTCATGAATGTTTTAAAGATGTTAGCTTGCTTTGACCATGTTTTATGACACATGTTTTCTAACTCTTTTAATTCATGTTTTAACTTGGTCATTGCATATCATGAAAATGTCCCTTTTTAAGCATGATTTAATATGTTTTATGCATTGCTATCATACTTGGTACATTTTTGTACTGACGCATACTCTTTCCTACATTTCTTATAAAAATGTAGGGTCCGGCGTTCCAGATTCGCATTTTCGTGGCTAGGGATCTTTTACCAGAAGCTTGAAGATTGGTGAGTCCTCATGTTCCAAGGACCAAGCCTTTATTTCATATTGTCTTTACATTTTAGTTTTTGAACTTGGATGTACGGGCTACATCCCGATTACTCCTTTGTACTAGATGACTTTGAGACATTGTTAGACTTCCGCTTCATTTTATAAAACTCTTTATGTTTTGAAATTGCCTTTTAAATTCTCTCAATTTTCTATTATCTTGTATGATGTATGCTAAGTGGCTTGTATGGGGCCTCTCGGGGTCTTGTACGCCATGTTACGCCTAGGGGATCTACCTTGGGTCGTGACATACACGCTCCAGCTAGAATTTTCATTTTTCAGATTGAAGAAACGACAATCAGAATCCAATCCAAATAAACTCGGATAGGATTAGATTTTTTAAGTTCAGTTTTGGATTAATCAGATTGGATATTTCAGATTTTCAGTTTTGACATTTGAGCCTAAAGGCAGGCCATTACAATTAATAACCTCAATTTACCTAATACTTCGCTCATTAGAATGTAGAATTCTCTACCATTAACAAGAATTGAGGTTACTCTGCCACTCATGCCGTGTGGGACTTAAGAGGGCCGTTGGGTACTTATCTATCGGACCTTTGGAAATTGGACTTATTACTATTTGGCACATACAATATGGGTAGGGATGAATATAAGGTATATAAAATTCAAGATCCGCAAATCCATAAAACTAAATCCAACATCCAATCCAAAATCCATAAATTCTTAAAATAAAAAAATCCAAAGTCCAATACATAATCCAAATATCGAAAAAAATCGGATTTTGGTTTGGATTTCGGGTTGGCCTAAACTATGCCCACCCCAAGCTGCAGCATCCTTCTTTTCGAATTTATATGCCTAGAGCTGAGGAGACAACTGGAGCTCCATGGGTTTTGCTGGAAATTGTAGGTGGGAGCTGAGGAGTTTAGCGTGATTTTCTTTGTCCCTTTCCTTTTTCTGTTTTAGACTACTTTCCTCTTTCTGTTTTAGGCTAATTTTTTCTGGGTTGGGGCCACTTTTGGGCCTGGAGCCATTGTAATTGTCTTATTATTTGTTTATCTTTAATAAAAGGCCCATCTTGGGCATCTTTCAATAAAAAAAAACAAAACAAAAAAATCTCCAGAGTTGAAAGTAACAAAAATGGTTTTAAGTAACTGGCAAATAAATCAATGCAGGGCTACACAAGGAATAACTGATATGTTGATTATTGAGTAACCAAGATATTGCAAATAGAGTATTCATAAGTTGCCAGCACTAGGCAAAATGACATGGGAATGCTTCATATTGCAACATGACTATGCATTTTATAAATGGCCAAGCTATGTGAGTTACAAACACACCAGATCCGCAGACTCTTTAGCCGCACCATTGTGTTGTAGCCAACCATCATCGATAAGCTTAAAAGCTTCATCTCGGGAAAGGAAAGATGTAAAAAAGTACTGCATTAACAGAAGGCATGTCAAGACTTTGCCATGTAAGTAGTAATTTGAAAGGACGAGAACAGGCATATAGCACGGTAACATAGCATCACAGATCCAGGACATCACCTTCTTTCCTCCGGCTACTATTTCTATTGCCGTCGGGAATATGGCCGCAGCTTTAGCTCTTCGTACTGCCGTGATCTCACGAAAAGGAATTATTTTCTGGCAGATGAACATAATAATTTAGTCTGCATCAAGGTAAAAATGAAAGAGAAAGAGAAACAATAGGACATAAGCTGACATCATGGGTCATGCGGTATAAATTCTTGGTAAATGTCCAATGGAGCTTATTAGTCAGTCTTAGAGCTTAAAATCCACTGTTTTATGAAGAATACATACAAATAAATCCTTTACACACATTGAGTAGGACCTCATGATGGTGTACCCTTCTATTGCCAACAATGGCAGGAACGATTTTAGGCATCAAGTCCAAAATATTTCAATAGCACACAAGCACGAGACGAAAAAATTATGAAATTGATACATATTTATGGAGCCCATTTTGAAGAACAAATAAAGGGGAAAATACAAAGGAAGACATAGGAAGGAGAGAGTCCCTTGTGTTTAAATATCCATCACCTTCAGATCACAAGACTCTTCTTAAAGCAACTGCTTAGAGAGAATACTAATACAGCATCCCGCTATGAGAATTTTTTATATCTCTCTTTCCCGATGACCTCCCACTAACACATGAGATGATATCATAGCGGCCCTTGCCTAAATCCTCCTCTATATCCTGTTATATCAGTCCAAACATGTGAACCAAACCTTTTTTAGTGTTACTCGGAATCCTCACTTCTTTGAAGCACCCATTTCAAATGGCTAGAATATAAGTATCTTATGCAAATCCAATTGTCATATCCAGTTCTAAATTACAGATTCTTCCTGTTCTTTCAACCTTGAATTACGAAGAGGCTTTTATTTGAAATTCAATCATGAAGAGCACCACAAACGATTCCAAAAAGATAAAAATTTGCATTTTCCTTCTCACACTGGCATGAAATCTCTTTCCCGACCTCGTGATGTCTATTATATTTTGTGTTAATAACAATTCCAAAACAGTTGCATAATGGAACTAATAAATCTCAGCTATATTTGTGGACAAAATCGATGAACACCTTATCAGCAGTGAAATCCTACCTCAATCAACTATAGGCTTTATAAAAGATCAAACTATAAAAAAACCGAAACAACAAACCTTTGTCTCAAAGCCAAAGAGGTTGGAATAGAAGCAAATACTATGGCCAAAGAGATACATATGACCCTGCAACAAAAGTACAACATTAACCAACTCACAACAGCATGTAAACCAAATTAGAAAGAAAGAAAGAAAAAAATATGTTACATATAAGAAATAAGATGAGGGTGGTTCAAGAAGCAACGAGTTCAACTATACATGCTTAGACCATTTCTCCTAATGTGTGTGGGGATATAAAATGTCATACAGTTTAAAGTTACCTGAAGTAGAAAACTCTCTTGCAGCGCACAATTAAAATCTTGAACCAGGACCTGTGAAGAATTTATAAGGAAGATCAGACACAACTGTATGGGATTGAGGCGTGGTGGTTGTATCAGAACATAAACATAAAATATATGTTAGCATGTAGATCTGAAAGCTTATTCAGTCACATGAAAGAAGATCCAGAAGTATATTCTTTATACAGATGAGACGGAGATTACATCAGACATGCTCAATCAACCACTTTGACAAGTGAAGAAATGTATACTAGAAAAGGTCAAAAAATCATATCTATTCCTAGTTTGAAACAGTCACATAAAGATTAGATGCACAACAAATGAACTTGATGAATGAAACATATGGGGTGCACATACAAGTATAACTTGGACACATGAAAGCTAAGTACTTTTTTGAGTAAACAGTTCAAGATAACTTTTTCCCAATAAGCACTAGGACCACATTCGCTTAAGTGAACAACTTACTATTTTCTTAAGCATGAGGAACATCTCAAACAGAAACATATCATGTTTATGACTCAACCCGGAATAAGTTCACAGTCATACGAATCATTTGTATCCATTCAGTTCTAGAGGTCTGATCATAGTTAGAATAATCCAACATTAATATACACTGGCCATCAACCTAGCACAACCCTCCTCCTTCATTCCAAATTTAGACCAAATATGTTGGCAATAACTGGAGAGGTTTATTTTCCATAACCACCAAAAAAGGAATACGCGAATCCAGGTTCTAGTCAAGAATTATTGATCTCTCTTAGCATCTCTCTCAATTCGAAAATTTAGGATCCTGATGCATATAGATACAAATGGTCCAACGGGAGCAAGAGCCTATGATTAGCTTTTCGGTAAATTTCCAAATGAATACTTGTTTTTTAGACTTACAGAAGTATGCCCCAAACAAGAATTGGTAATTAGAAATACCAATACTTCTAAAGACATAAAAATACCAAGTAAACAAGGACAAATGTATCCCTCAGCGAATCACACTACATCATACATAACCATAAAGTAAACTACAGCAATTTGATACATAACCATAAAATAAACTACAACAATTTGATGTCTAGGAAATTCACAGAGAAACCAATTTAAAGAAACGATTTGAGTATCCCTCAAATTTACAAGCACATTATAGTTTTGTTAGGAAATAAACCAGTTCAAGAAACTAAGCACATGAGGAGAATTTCACTCACTTCATCAGGTGGTAAACGAAAAAGTAGTCGATACTCTTCACTCTTCAAAGCTAACTGATTCTGTCACAAAGTCAAACCATCCAGCAACCACAACAAGGAAAATTGTTTAAACATAGTCATCAATAGTAGAAAAATCTTGAAAATTAAAAGAGTTCTTATTTGCTTGGAACAAAATTAGAGAAGAAATTTTCTCTGAAGCGTTATATTCATAATTCGAACTTCAAATGCAATGTCAAAGTAGAAGATCAATTGAAATAGTAACCTGAGCATCAGACAACCGTGAAGGGCTAGCGGTGGAAGAAGAGAGAAGATCAAGGGAAGAGCGGCGATCGGGAGAGGCGTTAGTGTCAGAGGCGGTGTCCATGCTGCGCCGGGAAGTAGAAGGTGAGAGATGCATATGCTGCGACGGCGGAGGCGACGGCGACGTGATTTTCTCCGGTACGACGACGGCAGCCATGACGGTGATGGTGGTTGTGAAATTAATTTATAAGCCAACGAAGAGTCAAAGGAAGTGTAAACGGCTATTTTATCACGGGAGATGACGTGTCGGTTACATCAATGTTCCAGCGCGTCGTCGTTTTGTTACCGGACTTTGATATGCCTATATTTGACCTTTTTTGCGTCCTTTCTCCTCTAACTATAAATACGTTGGATTGATTTTTGACTTATAAGTAACTCAAATTTCATAAGTTAGGATTTTTGATATATGATTCTCAATTTACTTTTGATATTTTAGATTTTTATTAATAATAAATGTTAATGAGTTATTAATATTTTTTTATTTTATTCAAAATTTATTTTAATCTAAAAATATCTAAAATAAATCAATGTGAACATGCTTTAACTAATGGTCAGATCACTAATATTAGAGTTAGGTACGTGAATTATGAAATTAAGTACATAATTGATATATATATATATATATATATAACAAAATCACTTAGTAAAGTACATATTAAGGATGGTTGGAATTATTTTTTTAAAAGTAGTATATGATTGGTAGAATAAAAAACACCTAGTAAAGTATATATTAAGAATAAGAATTGTTGAAATTAAGTAAAGAATGGTATTTTTAATTTATATGATACACATGAACTTATGTGATAGTTATTGTTTCTGGGCCCGAATATTTTGTAAATTCACTTTTTTAGAAAGGTATAAATATTTTCGGTCGATTGAAAAGAGGATGCAGAATTATTGATCTTAGTCTTAACTTTTAGCTTTAAAAAATCAATTTAATAAAAAAAAAATGGTAGCATAGGTTGGATCGTAGCCTAAATTATTTCACTCCCTATTGACTTTGAGAATAATAAGGGGTTGTTTGGTAGTTCGTTAGAGTTATGTAAAAATTAGTAATATACGAATTAATTGCGAAGAAATATGTATTGTTTTATACATGTACTAGTGTACTTGTCCGCGCTTCGCGCGGTTCTAAAAAAATATAATATATGAATTAGTATTAATTAATATTATGATTTTATAAAAAGACAATAATTATAATGAAACACCTCTTCATGATTTTGCTATATTTTTAGATAATATATATATCTTTTATTGAATAAATATATGTGAGACATTAACACCGTATATGACATTATTTATTAAATTTAATGTATAATATTAAATTAAATAACGTATCGGGAAAAAAATGATGAAGAAATTTGGTAATGTATATGTATAAGAGACAATCAAAGAGCATGTTTGGCATGACTGTTGGGAGGCCAAATATGTTTTTTTTTGTGAAAAACACTTTTAAAAAAATAAATATCAGTGTTTGAAAAATTCTTAAAATTGCTTTAATGGAAGCAGTAGCAATTTTTCTGTTGTTGGGAAAAAACTAAAAATTTCTGCTTCTTACAAAAAAACAAAAGCAGAAGTAGAAAATTATTTTCTTGAACACTAAAATATCCCTCTCATATGTACATATTTACAAATATATCCCTTATTAATTAATTAACATATCTCATAAGTTTGGTTAAGTTTCATTCAAAAAATATATATTTTTATTTTTATATAATAATTTTTATTTTATTTATGTTTATCAATTATTATTACTTTACATTTTATATATTATTTTACGTTTTATTTTATAGAATCAGAATTAAATGTAACAACAACATTTTTGTAGGATTAAAAATATGAAGGACTTTATTTTATTTTTGCGGTGAATTTATCATATATAGTGGTTTAATTTGTGAAATGGTTTTTAAAATTTATTTTTCTTGAAATTTTGAATTATATTTAAGTCATCATGTTAATATTTCATTAATTTATTTATGTATAATATTGATTGAAAATATGTATATTTTAATTTAATTAAGAAAAAATTTAATTAAAAATTTCTAATAAATATTTAAAATAGTTTCTCTCTATAAAATAATCTTAATATTAAAAGCACATTGATACTTGCCATTTTTCGTAATTTGACTCTCAAAGGAACTTTTTAAAAAAGATTAGTCAAACACGATTTGCTTATCAAAACCACTTTTCAAATGAATTAGTCAAACACAAAAAAAAATTCAAAAGCACTTTTTAAAAAGTCATTTTAAAAAAAGTGCTTCTAGAAATAAACAGTTTTTAGCATTAATACCAAATAGGCTCTAACTTTATTTAATCTTTTATAAACAATCTAATATGATTTTAAGATGTAAAAAAGAAAAGAAATTATAATATTGAAAATGTAAATATACCCTAATTACCAGTTAACATGTGGAATGGGAAGTTACCATATTAATTAAATTATGTAATACTTAATGAATTTAGATATTATTATTTTTTGAACTTTTGATTAAGAACTTTTAGGAGTACTAAGTAAGGATAAAGTTAAAACAACTAAAATCTCATAATTTGTATTTATAGCTATTAATGACTATCATACAAAATTACAAATAAAAACATTCCAATTAAATTTTAAGTCACATATAATATTAAGAAGTGGTATATGAATTAAAGAAATTTGTCTTTCAAGCGAAAATCAAACTTCTAAAATGTAAAAGTAATGAAATAAATGATATTTTCAATTAATTTTGTAGACATTTTGTTTCGACATTTCTATTCTTGCATATCGTTCATAACATCTCTAATAACATCTATCTAAATAAAATAAATAATTATTTAGGGAAAAGATAGAATATCAAGAGGCAGAGGCAGAAATTATTAGTGATTAATTATTATTATATTTTCTTGTGGATTGACTCTTGTCAAAGAAATATTTAATTTATTAAACTAATTAGTTGACATTTTTTTTATAATTAAAGTAATTTGATGTGAATTATATATTATTAATTAATTAAGAATAAAAGCTACGGAGAATGAAGATGAATTTTTAAAACAAAATAATTAAAAATAATAATAAACAAAGGATCAATAAATGTTTTAGGCAAAAAAAAGGTGTTACATCACTTTTCTTTTATATATATATATATATATATTATTTGCAGATGAAAGAAATACCCACAGTTTATGAGGATGTGATTTGTTTTGGGAACATGTACAAAATCAACCAAAATTCAATATGAAATTAATATAATTATTCTTGAAATTACAATAGAAAAATTAACCCATAAAAGATAATATTATTACATTTAAATCTACATTTATAATTATGTACAAACTTGTAATAAATAATAAATGTAATAAAATTTGATATATTGTTGATAATGACTATTTTTTCAAGCTTGAATTTGGACAAATACTTTTCACCAGTAAAACCATATGTCAATTCTTCGTTATTTCTTAATAACAAAAAATTGCATCAGAATAGTACGTAAAATCAATAATTGTGCCAAAATTAAAACAAAGGACAAACTTTTTTTATTTTCTGAAAAAAGAGTTTCAAATGAAAAAAGAGCAAATTAACATTAATGAAAGCTATGGCAATGAAAGTAAGAATGTTATACACTGGAAATAATTTTCTTTAGTATTTATAGTAATAAAAAAAAATAGTAACATAACATAAGAGAAGTCCAACGAATTTGAGTAAATGAATATTAAGTACATTAATAGTGCCTAATTACATTTGTACAGTAAAGGGGTTTACATTGGTATTAAAGTGCCTCAACGTGGGCTGCATTCATTTGGACAATTTCTGGAATCCCATATTTATAATTGGGTGTTATGAAGTTTTTATTAATAGTCCTTTAATTAATTAATAGAAGAAATCAATCAAAAATGTAATTAAAATCAGAAAAATGGCAAAAAAATGAGAATAAATATAAATCCAAAAGCTGGCCATAGAGAGGTGCCACATCACCGTTTCTATATCCAGCTTTATATTAATATATAGATATATAGATTAGTTATGTGGGATTGGTTATTTATGTATTAGTTATGCAAGTATGGTTATTCATGTATTAATTATCCATCTTCTATTGTGCATAGAGTTTAAGTTTCGTGCACATTTTCTACACCATCAAGGTAATTTTTAAGATAAACATGGTAACTTAATTAAGTAATTAATAAAATATCTTTTTGAATATAACTATAATTGCGGCAAAATATAGCAAAGGAAAGTTGAGTCATCTTTCTTCTCTAACCAAAATTAATTCATAGTTATCTTCTTAATTAACCAAGTTTATTTGATTTTCAAAATCTGATTCTTTTTTTGGGATCAAAAGTAATTTTTCAATGCCACAAATAATTTTTTAATTGTCGTTGTTTTTTCTTTTGAAATTTTGGTAAAGTCATGAATTAATAGAACAAGAAGATAAAGAAATAGAACCAAAAAAATTCAGATCTAGAAAAGCAAATAAACTTGATTAATAAAGAAGATAACTATGGATTAATTTTGGTTCGAGAAGAAAGGAGACTCAACTTTCCATTACTATATTTTACCGTAATTATAATATATTCAAAAATATATTTTATTAATTACTTAATTAAGTTACCATGTTTATCTTTAAAAAAATTGCATAAAGTAATACTCCCTTTGCCCCAGTTTATGTGAAATATTTCGTTTTTCGAGAGCCAAATAGTTTAAGTTTGACCGAAAATTTGCTCATGGAATCTCAAATTTTTTAAAATGAAATTTATGTTTGTAAACTACGTAAAAAGTATTATAAGTCACAATAATTGACAATTCAAAATGTTTAGAAGATATATTAAAAAATTACGATAAAGATAGACTTATTTGACTTTCGAAATCTGAAATATGTCACATAAATTGAAACATATGAAATATATAAGTTCCCTCATAATTTATACAAGTATTAGTTATGTGAGTTTCTACCTTACAAATCAACATTGTACTAACTTACCACCTAATCAACATTGTACTAAGATTTGATACACTATCCGACTAAAGAAGAAGGTAAGAAAATAATTTATTAATATTAAAAATTACATATTTTCAAGCTCAATTAATTTTTATTCAGTTTGATACAAAATTCATGCTTGAATTTTATAATGTATGATCCAATTTGATGTAAAATATGATTATTCAAGGCAAACTTCTTATTTTAACCAAGTGACTCGCAATATATAATTGATATCACTTAATGGTATAAGTTATAACTAAGGGTGTGTTTGGTATGAAGGAAAAAAAATGTTTTCCAATTTTCTCATATTTGGTTGGGTTAAATGTTTTGGATAATGTTTTCCAAATCAATTCATTTTCCTCAAATTTAAGGAAAATGACTTTCCTTCAAAACTTAAAGAAAACATTTTCCAAAACTCTCTTTCAACTTCAAAATTTCATTTTTTCACTCCTACCCTCGACCCCCCCTACCATCCCCCACTCCCTATTAGCCCCCACCCCTCACCCCCCACCCCAAAAAAATAATTTAAGTTTGTTTTTAAAAATTATTTTCTACTTTAGTAAAAATAAAAGATATTTCTCAAAAATATTTTTCATTCATAAACCAAAACATTAAAAATCTTTTTCGAAAAATATTTTCTACTCATCAACCAAACATGAGAAAATAAGTCAAAAATCTACTTATTTTCCGGGAAAACATTTTCTAGGAAAAACATTTTCCTTCGTACCAAACACACCCTAAGTCTTTGATTCAAATGGTGTTTGAGTAAAACCTATTCAAACGTCATAGCTCTAGAATCATAAAGCATGGATATTTTAGGTATTGTGTCATTGTAATAATTATATTTCATTTAAATTTGTAATAATTTGTTAGAAAAATGTTTGAGCCTCGTCAAAATCTCTACTTGTATAATAATAATAATATTGTACCAAGTATATATTTATTTTTTATTATTTAACATAAATGTATACACAACTTTTTTCTTTACTCTTGTAAGTTTAACTTGGTATATTACTCCCTCCGTCCAATAATAGTTGTCCACTATATTAAAAGGAAAAATCATTTTGGCCAGAATTGTAAAATAACATATTTCACACTATTTTATTTTACCTTTTTGAACATTTTTACCCTTTTAACTTTAATACATTTCAATTAAAAAATGGAAAAAGATCAGTTTATTTTAAAATAAAAAGGATATTATAGACTTTTTAATTTTCTGGTCAAATTTTCTGGCCATTTAGCATTACCCATACTAAAAATAATTATCTAACAATACTCATCTAGTTTAGAAATTCAAGAGATAATTTACCTTTTGTATCTATTTTACCCTTACTATTAAATATTATTTATCATCTAACACATTTCTAAAAATATTTAATTTAATAAAGTCAAAGGATAAAATAGTAATATTATCCCTATTATTTATTGTTTATTAAGGGGTGAGTCAAGTGAATAGTGGACAATTATTGTTGGACATAGGGTTGCATATCGGTCGGTTCGGCTCGGTTTTGAAGTTTATCAGTTTGGCTTATTGGTTATCGGTTTGTAGATATGCTAAATCGTTATAGAACCATTAAGATATTGGCTTATCGGTTATTGGTTTATCGGTTTTTTATCGTTATCGGTTCGGTTATCAATTTAACCGTTAAGATTTAACACCAAAAAAAATATTGAAAATCACTTAGAAAAAAGATAACAAACCAAATAAAATAAACCATGCACATGAGTTCACAAGTTACATCTTGCTCAAAAGCGTACACTTTTACATTGTAGAATAACCAAGTGTTTGAGACAACAAAAAATAAAAATAGGAAACCAAACTGTAAGTCAAGGACTTTATATACAAAATGGTATAAACATAATTATCTAATTTACTATCGGGTTATCGATTAACTCGTTAAGAAAAAACCTCAAACTGTTAAGAATCGATAACAAAACAAATCAAAACCATTATCAAAATCGCTAAACCAATACTCAGGGTCGGACCCACATGGAGGTTTCCAGGTGCTCGAGCACCCATTAACCTCGTATCAAACTATATATACTTATATAGGAATTAAGACAAGATCGTATAAAACTAAAGGTGAGCACCCATTCAATAAACAATTTAGTTGGCGTGTTGGTTGCAAGTGGGTTCTCAAGGTTTACATATTGCTTCTCAGCCCGAGTTCGAATCCCTCTAAACACATTATTTCTACCTTTTCAACTCTTCTCTTTCAACCTTTTAATTTCCAATTACACTTTCTTTTATTTATTTTTCTCTTTGATCTATTTTCCCTTTCACATTGTCCCGCCTACTTTTCTTAAATTAAATTTTATATAAAAGTTGCAAAATTCCTTCTTCCTTTTTCAATATATTTTTACTCTAGTTTTTTTAATAATTTTTTTTCGCTACGTATTTAAATATCATTTTTTATGACTAGTGTTAAATTTGTGCATTTATATTTTGTGATTGATAGTTAAAGAAGAAACTACAATCTTAGATTCATGAAGCAGTCACTGCTCATGTTTATTATGCAATTTAATCTCCCGAAAATATAAATAATCATGATTTTCCATGTTTATTTACTATTTCTTTCTCGTCAGTCTAATTAGAGAAAATGAAAAGGGAAGGGAAAAATATTATGTTCTAGAGCCTTCATTTAAGTTCTCCAACTCAAAAGCAAAAATACTCCCTTCTCGTTGGTTTGCCTTTTTGGTAATTACAATCGTACGTGAAGGTATATTGTTCCTCCTCTTCTTTTTTTTCTTGAACCAATTCAAAGAATTTTGATTGACTATTGAATTTTTAAAAAAAATTGAGGAATTTTAGCGCGCAATTACGCTCTTTGGTTAATACAAGTTTATATTAAAAATAGTGAGCACCCATAACCGTAAAATCTTGGATCCGCCACTGTCAATACTGATAAACCAATAACTTTTTTTCAATTCGATTTATTGATTTTGGTTCGATTTTGAACAGCCCTAGTGGGACATAGCGAGTATAATAAAGTTGGAAGAGACTTCTCTTTTTCTTTTTCTTTTGTTCTTTAGTGAGTATAATAGAGTTGGAAGAGACTTCTCCTTTTGATTTTCTTTTGTTCTTAAGTGATTATAATTAATAGTCTATAATTCTAAGACAAGACGATTGATACTTCTCAATTTTCATATATATAGTTTTAAAACTTTTATGACTATCATAAATAAATCTGATTAATATATTTTTTTGGTGAAGAAGGTCTCATTAAAATAACCAATATGATTTTATTGATTTCTTTGTCAATAATAAATAAATTGAATCAATGATTTTGTTTCATATTAAGTATTTAGTGTGGAATTATGAACCAATAAGAAAGTAATTAAGTTTTAATTGTATATATTTTGTAATTTTAGTTATAAATATTTGAATTACAGGACTCTCCTTAAGCATCGATGGTTGAATAGATTTTTAAGGAGTCTATCCAATAGTATTATTAAACCGTATTTCTTCAAAATTCATTAAAGATCATGAAATATTTCAATCTTAATTAAACTAAACATCAATACTCACAAGTTTTGCCTATCTATGTATCATCTTCTTTATACGTTAATAAAGAAGTAATTTGCTAGAACATTAACTATTAAGTTGTAATTAGTGTTTTTATCAAATGTTTATCTTTTCTCTTTCTGTATATTTTTATGATTATCGTTAAAGAAAGCTTATGTTTTTTTAGAGATGATAAATGGTGAAAACACAACAATTTTATAGAGCTGTTTTATTTGTGTCTTACATGAAAATATTCATGATCCACATAATTTTTTATTTTATTTTTAAGTTAGATTGGATAACAATATAATTAATTAATTATAGTAGTCTCAATTAGTCAAATGGCAAGAAAAATATTTTTAAAAGTAGAAAAGGAAATGTAGGTTTTCCATATCACGTGGGATACTTCATCTAAATCATTATATATATATATATATATATAT
>JAJOOO010004150.1:0-41533 GCA_029582685.1 Solanum piurae | reverse complement strand
AGAACTATTTAATATCGTTGTAAATGGATCATTTTGACCCATTTCCTCGTCTGGGTTGTTACCACGCACATGAGGCGCGTCATTCAGTGTTTTCACTGCCATGGACCAGTTTAAAAGTGTCACGTGTCATTTTCTTTCTTTATTATTAATTATTTAATCAATTTATGTCATCTTCCCCAATTTTAAACCCAAAATAGCTATTGGTAGCCCTAATTTTTCGATTTCATGGTTTTTTCCATAGCAAGATCAAGTGATTTCAAACACCTCTCTCTCCCGCTTCTCCCTTGCAACCGCCTTTGCCTTTCTCTGTTATCTTCTTCACTCCAATAAAACAAGAGATTTCAATTCAGTACAGTTGCCCCTACCAACTAGTAGTTGGTGTATGGAATCTGAAAAACTGTTGCATTCCGTTTCTCTTCTTGAATTTGTGCGACTTGGAGTTTGACTGGATGAGCTCCCCATGCCTTTATTAGGTGAATTCAACCACTTTTGAATTTTGTTCAAAGAACAGGGTTGGGTCGGATTGAATTATGTCATAGGGAGTGAGCAACACGCGCGACTACATAGATGAGAGAATGGGTCAAAATAGCCCATTTACAAAGATATTAAATAGTTCTGTGGGATGATAAGATACTTTGAAAGTTAAGGTGTCTTTATGCAAATACGGGACAACTTTGATTGTGTCTTTATGTCTTTTCTCAAATTAAAAAAGAAAGAAACTTGTAGAATACTTATTCTCTCCTAATTTGATATCAATTCTATATATATATAAAGATCTTTTAACAAAAGAAATGATCTAAAAATTCAAAAAGGTAAACAAAATTCTGTAATTCTTTTTTGCAATTTTGATGTAATTATAATAATAACCAGAAAAAAAAAAGTGATTTAAGGAAATAATATAAATAACATTAATGATGAGATTAAGGAAAGAAGTAAAAGAAATCAATAGCATTGATTATAATATGAATTAAATATGGTCATTCTTGATATATTTTCTTACTTTTTCTGAAAAAATCAGTCTTTTGAAATTAAAAAAAGAACTTCATAAAATAAAATAAAAATTTGAGGCATATTTTATTTTGAAAGAATAATTTTATTTAAGGGAAAAATTCGTAAATATTGATAAAATTTAAATAAAAAAATATAAAAACTTTTATAGAAAATATAAAGAAAAAAAGTGATTTAAGGAAACAATAAATAAAATTAATATTGATGAGATTAAGGGAAGGAAGTAAATTAAATTAATAACATTGATGATGATAGGGATTAAATATTGTCATCTTTGATATTTTTTCTTAATTTATTTTTAAAAAATCAGTCTTTTGAAAAATTTTAATAAAAAACTCCCACAAATAAAATAAAAATGTGAGGCATAATTTCTTTTGAAAGAATAACTTTATTTCTGAGAAATTATTTTAATAAAAATATAGTTAAAATGTTGATAAAATTTAATTAAAAATAAATATAAAATAAACATTAATTATAGACACAACAAAAAAGACAAAATAAAAGAAGAAAGAAATTAGTAAAATAAAGAAGTAGAAAGAAATAATGTCAGCAATAAATTTTAATGAAGTAAAGATAAATAAAAATATAAACTTTAAGTAAAGACACATAAAAAAATTAAGACAAAATAAAAAAAAGAATGAAATTAGTAGACTATTTATTCTTCTCCAAATTTGATACGAATTTCATAAATAGATTGATTTTTTCTCCAAATAATTCTTCTTACCCTTTGAAACACTAATCACTCTTCCTACAAATTTCTCAATCAAAATGATTTTTTTTTCTCAATAGTCATCTCCTATAGGAGGAATCAACATTCTTCCAAAGAGTCTTTTACTTTGAAGAGAAATTTTTTGTTACATGAAATTTCTCCTTACACTTATATCTTCCAAAGGATCACAAGATACTCCTTCTTTCTCTCTTCGTAAAGCAATCACAAGGCTAGAAGTTAGTTGGTCATCTCAGCGGTATAATCAACATTCTTTCAAAAAGTTATATTTTGAAGAAAAACTTTTGTTACATGACCTTTCTCCTTACATCAATATTTTCTGAAGGATCATGAATTAGTTGGACATCTCAGTAAAGGAATTTGATACTCATATATTCATTACATCATCAGAAGAAGAGATAAAGTGAAGGAATCCATTGTTGTTGGGTACAAATACTCTAATATTTTTATTTTATAGGCTAAGTAAAAATAAATTGTTACTAAAAATAAAAAGTTTTAGTCTTTTCATCTTTCATTTACTTAAATGTGTATTAGTGTGAGGAAAGTTTTAAAGAAACATGATTAATTGGGTAGTGTATTTAAATGTTTTCAATTTTTAAGAATACAAATAAATAATAGAAATAAAAGATAAAAATATCAAAAAAAGGAGAAAAAAATAAATAGGAATGGAGGTCATATAGAGGTGTCACATCAAATTGTCTATATTCAGCTTAATATATATATATATATATATATATATATATATAGATTAGTAAACTTAGCCGCGCGTAAGTGTGAACATATATTAAATTTATGAAATATTTTTTTCTTTTTTTATAAAATTAAAATATTAATAATATTCTCAATGACCTTTTTTGAACTTCAAATTCAAATAAATTATATTACAAATTTTAGTACTTAGATTTGTAATTTTGACTTAGATTCATGAGATATTAATTTTATCGAAAAAAGAAGAAGAAAAATAATCATTAATTTAGCACCATCTAACACTTTTTTTTTTTTACGTTAGAGTTGTAATAATTGAATATTTATAAATTTAATATCCATTTAAATGCATTCTTCGATAGAGTTATTATATTATAATAATAATAAAAATAATAGATTTAACCGAAGAAAAAAAGGAAGGAATATATACACTTTATAATATATAAATAAAACAAAGGTTTGCTTCTACTAAAATTATGTTATTTTCTAATGTAAATACATAAGATATAGAGCTAACATGCAGATAAGCGTAAAAATAGTAGATCAAATTAAAAGTTTACTTTATCAGCTCATGAATATACCACATTCAACAGTTTGAGAAGTTAACCTAATAGGACTCGAATTCCTACCTAAAAAATGTTAGTACTTTTAAGTAGGTTTTATTATCCGGCCCATCTCTCTTTGCCTAATCACAAACATCTCTATCATAATATATTAAATAATTCTTTTAATAATATAAATTAATAAAAGTGAACAGAAAAATACTATTTTTATATGCTTATAATAATTAGTAACGTAATGGCTTATTACATTACAAATACAATACTTGTCTTACTTAAATAGTAATAAATCTAACCGTCTAAATACATTTTTATAAGGTAATTAACAAAATAAACTTTTAAAGTTCTATATTTAAGTTGCTTTAAATAAAATTAAAAAAGGTAAAACAAAAGTAACGTAACTTAGTATTCTATATTTGTTTTCTTTCATTTCTATGTCTATTATTTACTTAATTTTTAGATTTCTCTTTCTCTTACCTTTTTCTTTTTATTTTCTTCCACTTAACTCAATATCTTTTTTATATTATTTTGCAATTTGTCATATCTACCTCCTTATTTTCTCCGATTGACACGCTAAATTTACTCTCTATTTTAAAAAATAATAATTATAAACTTGTTTTTTTTTGTAAATAACTCTTTATATCCTGTTAATATCGAATAGTCCTCATATTTTGTAAATCAAAAGAGCAAAAAGAAAAAACTCACATTTTGTGGTGATTATTATTCTCATGAATTTTCGGTATGTTGAGCTCCTTCCAGAAATAAGATTGATTACATATTTTGTTAGATTTTGTAATAATTTATATTGTATATATTCTAATTTCTAATGAATTCATTTATACAGATAAATTTTAATTTTAATTTTTTAATTCATGTGAGGTGGTAAATTTCTCTTGCAATAATTCTTCAATTTCGTATTGATCTTCAGATATGTGTTCTCCTCTCATGCCTAATTTTATACTTTATTATTAATTGATTGCAATAAGTTCTTTATAATTGTTACATATTTTCATTTTCTATTACAACAATAAAACTATTTTTTGTTTAAACTCTTCATTGTCCTCTTTAATGGTGTGTTAATGGATGAATAAGAGGAGTTTAGTATTTTATAGTTAAAGAAATGAAGGGAAAAGTCCAAAAAATTAAGAAAAAAACATTAAGAACAGGAGTAATAATAATAGAAATGTATATATAGAGAGATGTCATGTCATCTCATCTACGTTTAGCTTTATTAAATTTTATTAAATTAAGAAAATTTTAGAATTATTTATTGAAACAGATTTGTCTTTGTCACAATCTTAAGAATACTCTAGAAACGTAATGCCCTATGAAGTTGGTCCTTTTTCTCATAGTCTTGGCAATAATGGGTGAGAAGCTGTGGAAATTTAAGTATAGGAGAACAATAAGTTAATTTAAACGTTTTATTTTCATGGGGAACTGATAGATGATAAGTTTTTTTTATAACTAATAATATAATTAAATAAGTATAAAGTCAATAGTAATGAGATTATTACTCCCTCTGTCTATTTTACTCGTCCATTATATTAAAAATAATTGTCCAACAATTCAATTGGAAAAACTAAGAGATAATTTATCCTTTGTTTATTTTATCTTTGATGGTAAATACGAGTATTTGATAGCTAATACATTTTTTAAAACATTAAATTTAATATATTCAAAAGATAATAGTAATTATTTTTAATTTCTTAAGGTGTGTGCTAAATCGATAGTGAATAACTATTGTTGGACAAAGAGAGTATTAAATGAAGAACTATGCATGATTTTGCACATTTGTTATGAATATTTTCCTGTGATCTTTTCATTAATTGGCCACGTACAATTCAACAAGACTTTGAATTATTCGTAATTATAATTATTAATAATTACAACATTTTATTTAACTATATTTAACATAGTTAATAGAGTTAATTGGGTTTATTATATAAATGAAAAAAAATAGAAAAAAAAGGCCGAAAAATGAGAAAAAATAAATGGTGTTCTAGGCTATATATATATATATATATATCCAGAATTGATTGGCAAGTCAACTGTATTTCATGATCTGTAAAAAGTAAAATTTCATGCTTAAATAAATTTGTGATATATTGTATCAAAATATATTCACTCGAGGCACCAAAGTAAAAAGCTATTAAAGCATGAATACTAGTTTTTTAATATTGCTTTATAATTAAATAATTAGTTCAAGCTATTAATTTTTAATATTTATAATCGAGAGAACTTGCTTTGAGCTTATTGAATACTAGTTTATGAGCACGCGCTTTGCCTGTGTAATCCTTATGAGTATATTAGTTTTTTTAAAAATAAATCTTATTAAATAACATGATTTGAGTTCTTTTTTAAAAAATGTGTCTAATAGAGGTTTCTTACTTAATCTCACTATTAACTATGATACTCCAATTTCATGACTTCCAAGTGAATGCACTGAGATAATGATACGAGAAGTTCATAAAATAAATTCTATTTATAAGTCAAAAAATGAGTTTGTAAAGCAAAAGGGAAAAGATAACAGCTCGCCAAATTAAATCCGTTGGTAGTGTTAAAAGTTCCTTTTTGTTGGTAGAATAGTGTTAGAAGATCAAAAGATTGCATGAGATGAATCCTATGCAAACCGTAGTGCAATATTAATGTTTCATCAAATTTAAGCTTGATATGAGATTATTTACTTTATGTATAATTATAATGGATGTGTACAAAATATTATATTAATTTTTTATCCACGAGCACTTTAAACTAATTATTTAATTATAAATATTAAAAATTAAGGTGCAAAAAGTCTTATTATTTATAGTTTGAAAATCATAATATTGATAAACATACTACTATTTTTTTATAGAATTTAATTGTCTCTTCATACATGACTTGTATGTTTCACCTTTTTTTTTTCAACAAAAAAATGAGTAAACATTCTATCAAATTCATTCTTAAAGGTGAAAGTTAATATACATGTAAAATTAAAAGTACAAAAAAACAAAAAATAAGAAGAAAGAAACGCATGAGCAAGACAATTAGGTTTGCTATGCTCTATAATGAAAACTGAAATAAAAATTAACGTAACAAATAGTGTAACGACCTATTCCCGTCGTTATAGAAAATCCAACGGGGGAAAATTTTGGGCCGGAAAACTTTTTCGTAGTAACTTGGGATTTTCTAGCCTGGTCCAAAATAGGACGAAATCGGAGTCATGTGAGTCTAGGGAAATCTGGTAATGATTGGGTGATTTAATAAGGAATTTGATTGTATGAGTAGATAGCTAAGACGTTAAGAAATCCGTAAGACTTTACGGAATCGAATTCGGGCGAGTAGAACTCCCAAAACTGATATTAGCGTGAAAGGGTATTTTCTGAGTGTCATGGGACGAAGGTGTGTTGTGAAATGGGAGTTCGAAACTCTTAAATTGACTCACTGGTTCTGTGCAAGCTGTTGTGGCGGGATTTTTCCGCTAGGGTGGAGCCGCTGTGGCGGGTTGGGGCCGCCATAGCGGGCCAGTCGCGACTTAAGTCGGAAATAAACCCCAAAAACGTTTTATTCTGCACTTTTCAACTTTGACAGCTAAGAGACGACCCCAGGTGTTTTCTTGACAGTTTTCCACCATTCTTGAGGCTAAAGGTAAGGTTTTCACTCCCCAAATCCATTTTTCGATCCGTAGAACTTAGTTTCTTGGGTAATTATCAATGGGGGAGGGTTTTTTTATTTGGGAATTATGGTGGAAAAAGCCCTAATCTGGGTATGGGGATCAAGGGTTGACCTAGGGTTACTAGTATTGATTATGATTCGGGTAATTAGGTCTTGTTTATTAATCCTCGCATTATATTGATTGTTTGTAGACCAAGAACAAGCGGAAAGAATCCGAAAAGGGAAGAATCAAGTTTCTTAGGGGATTCAAGCTTTGTTCAAGATAGGTGATGGTTGTGATTTCATGTTGGTGTGATATATGTTAGTAATTACTTCGTTTTAATGCATGTATGTATGCGAATGTTGCATTATTGACCACACTAATCGTAAATGAGTATGAATGAAGAATTGTATGCCATGAATCAACTCTTGATTGTATGATTATGAGAATGTACATTGTGATTGTGATTGTGGCATGTTGAATGGATCGGCTGTTACGTTCCAACACACTAACTTCGATCGAGTGCCACGTTCCAGCGCATATATGGGATCGGATGTCACGTCCGTCACACTAACTTGGATCGGGTACCACGTACCGGTACACTAACAGTTTGGGTATGGGTTCCATGACAGTACCATTGACTTGACATGACTGTATATCTTGAGAATTGTGAAATTGTACGTTGTTCGTAAGTGATAATTGATATTGTATATGTTCGGTGTATGCATGTTTATTATTGTTGTGATGACTTATATATTTTTCACCTATTGGGATAGCCACGTGATCCTACAAGTACATTGTGTCGTGTTTTTGGGTGAGTTGTTTAGTTTGGGTTGTAGTAATGGTTCTCCCACTAAAGGGTTAGTGTGGGTGCCAATCACGATAGTCTGGGTCGTGACAAAGTTGGTATCAAAGCCCTAGGTTTGTTGATCTCGATGTACCAAAATGAGTCTAGTAAAATCTTGTGAATCGGTACAGAGACGTCTGTACTTTTCTTCGAGAGGCCATAGGACTTTAAGAAATCTCTCTATTTTCTCTTGTCTCCTTTCGTGCTATAACTTGGTTCCAATTAGTATCTGGTGATCCAAATTGGTATACAATCTCCTTCACTCTTCTATCTGCAAATGGTTAATACTCGCTTCAACGGTGTCAGGCCCGTAGCTCCCGTCAATGAGCCCGTTGAGGAGTCCGAAGCAAGAGGTCGCGGTTGAGGCAGGGGTAGAGAAAGATCAAGGGGTAGAGGCCGAGGAAAGGTAGAACCTACTAGGGATGGAGCTCCGGCTGATAATGCTCCCAGAAATGAGAATCCTCATACGCATCATGAAGAGATAGAGTAGAACGTTGAGGTTGAGAATGAGGGGGATGTTGGACAAGAGGAAGAGGTGCAAGCTGAGACTATAGGTATCCCTCCCTTAGACCCGGTGTTAGCTCAACAGATCATGTCGTTTTAGAAAGGATTGGTTGGTCTTGGAGTGTTTCCCTCTGTTCAAGCAACTCAAGCTCCCGCCAATCCCCCTATTGATGTCACTGCTCCCAAGGTGGGTGGAACTGTAGGTATTGATGCCTTCTTCCGTCCTTTGTTGGGTCCTGTTATGATTGGTAGTGAGCATGAAATGTTGACTAAGTTCTTGAAATTGAAACCGCCGGTGTTCCATGGTTCTGAGAGTGAGGACGCCTATGAGTTCAGCCTGGATTGTTATGAGAGGCTTCATAAGTTAGGAATTGTCCATCAGCATGGAGTAGAGTTTGTGACTTTTCAACTTCAGGGCGAAGCTAAGTAATGGTGGAGAGCTTATGTGGAATGCAGATCTTCCGTTTTACCCCCAGTCACTTGGACCCAGTTTCATGCTTTGTTCTTGGAAAAGTATGTGCCCCGGACCTTGAGAGATCGCAAGAAAGATGAATTCATGGCTTTTGAGCAAGGTGGTATGTCAGTGGCTGCTTACGAGGCTAAGTCCCATGCTTTGTCTAGATATTCCACACAATTGGTGACTACTGAGGAAGAGAGGATCGCCTATTTGTTGAGGGACAAAGTTCTGAGTTGCAGGTATTGTCTGTTCATATGACCTCTGTAGGAAAAAGCTTCAATGAGGTAACATATTTTGTGAAGAAAGTGGAGGGGGTGAGGCGAGACGGTCAGGCTAAGGCATTGTCTAAGAAAGCCAAGAATCCAGGTAACTTTCAGGGTTCTTACTCCAAAGGTTAAGGGAGGCCGACACTTGCAACCCGGCCAATTCAGTTTGCTATGCCCGCTTCTACAAGTAATGAATCGGGAACTCCACCTCAGAATTTGATTCAGGATAGCCAGGGAGCCGCACCTTCGGCGGGCAGCAGACCATCTTTTGAGCACACTTGTTATAATTGTGGAGAACCTAGGCATATGAGGAGAGATTGTCCCCACCCGCACATGTTGGATTCTGTGCATCAGACTAGAGCAGTGTTACCCGTGGGAAATGGTAATAATGGTCGAGGACGTCCATAAGGTGGGCGAGGAGGAATTCAGCGAGACCGTGGAGGTAGGAGAAATGGTACTGCAGGCAGAGGTACAGTGCAGCTAGACAGGGAAGTCGCCAGTCATGATGATAAGGCTTAGTGTAATGCCTTTTCGGGCAAGACTAAGGTGGAGGAGTCTGACGCAGTGATCACATGTACTATTCTTGTGTGTGACCGGATGGCTAATGTGTTGTTTGATCCAGGTTCTACTTATTCTTATGTGTCCGTTCAGTTTACCTTGGGATTCGGTATGATTTTTGATGTACTTGATACCCATATCCATGTTTCTACCCCAGTTGGAGAATCTATCATAGTCACCCATGTCTATCGTGCTTACCTATCTTGTTTATGGGTTTGCACACTTGGGCTGATTTGGTGATATTGGATATGACTGACTTCGATATAATCTTAGGCATGACTTGGTTGTCCCCCTATTATGTTGTGTTAAATTGTAATATGAAATATGTGACTCTAGAGATCCCCGGTAAAGAAAAATTAGAGTGGTACAAGCCTAAACTAGCTACGATCATATCCTCCATTCGGTCTAGGAAACTGGTAGGGCAGGGTTGTCTGGCTTATTTGGATCATAATCGGGATGTTGAGGTTGAGTCTCCCTCTATTGAGTCTATTCATGTGGTGTCAGAATTTAGAGAAGTGTTTCCTACTGATTTTCCTGGTAGGCCTCCAGATAAAGACATAGATTTCTACATTGATTTGGAACCTGGTACCCGCCCCATTTCCATCCCTCCGTATCGTATGGCCCCGACAGAATTAAGAGAGCATAAGGCTCAAATACAAGAACTTCATGATAAATGTTTTATTTGTCCGAGTGTTTCACCGTGGGGTGCTCCAGTCTTGTTTGTTAAGAAAAATGATGGTAATATGAGGATGTGTATAGATTACCGACAATTGAATAGAGTCACCATTCGAAACAAGTAACCATTGTCTGGGATAGATGATCTTTTTGACCAGTTGCAAGGCGCATCGGTTTTCTCTAAGATTGATCTAAGGTCTGGTTACCATCAGATAAAATTTAGGCCTGAAGATATACCAAAAATAGCATTTAGAACCCGCTATGGGCACTACGAGTTTCTAGTTATGTCGTTTGGGTTGACAAATACGCCTGCAACTTTCATGAGTTTGATGAATGGTGTTTTCAAACCCTTTCTTGATTCGTTTGTGATAGTATTTATTGATGACATTTTGGTTTATTCGAAAAGTGAGGAAGAGCATGCCGACCATCTTCGTATTGTTCTAGGTGTTCTTGGGAAACAAAAGTTGTATGCAAAATTTTCTAAGTGTGAATTTTGGTTGACATCGGTTGCCTTTTTGGGGCATGTAGTTTCAAAAGAAGAGGTAATGGTAGATCCCCAAAAGATTAAAGTGGTTAAGAATTGGGTTCGGCCTAGCTTTGTAAATGAAGTTAGGAGTTTTGTGGGGCTCGCTAGCTACTATCGTCGATTTGTGAAGAACTTCGCTTCTACTGTCACAGATTTGACAAATTTGACAAAAAAGGAGGTACCTTTTGAGTGGACTGAAAAGTGTGAAGAGAGATTTCAAAAGGTCAAGACTCTTTTGACCACTGCACCTATTCTAGCATTACCGATTGAAGGTAAGGATTTTATAGTTTATTGTGACGCTTCACATTCGAGTTTGGGTGTTGTGTTGATGCAGGATAAGAATGCCATAGCATATGCATCACGGCAGTTGAAGGTGCATGAGAGGAATTACCCAACACATAATTTAGAGTTGGCAGTGGTAGTGTTTGCTCTTAAGATATGGCGGCATTACCTTTATGGTGTTAAGTGTGAGGTATTTACTGATCATCGTAGTCTGCAACATGTTTTCACTCTAATGTGGTGGCAGACACACTAAGTCGGAAGGCGGTAAGTATGGGTAGTCTAGCTTGCTTGAGTGTATCCAAGCGACCTTTGGCTAAGGAAATTCAGACCTTGGAGTCTAAGCTCATGCAATTGGGCATCTGAGAGAAAGGTGGGGTGTTAACTAGCATTGAAGTAAGGGCCACGTTCATTGAGGAGATCAAGGCCAAACAGTTTGAGGATGAGCAATTGAAGGAACTCAGAAATAAAACAGTGTCTGGCAAGCACAAGACACCACTCTTGATGCGGGAGGTGTGCTCAGTTTTAAAGAAATGATTTGTGTTCCTCGAGTAGATGAATTGATTCAGAAATTATTGACAGAATACCATGGTTCGAGGTATTGCATTCATTCGGGTGTGACCAAGATGTACCGAGATTTGAAGCAACTTTATTGGTGTCCGGGCATAAAGAAAGATATAGCGGAATATCTGGCTAAGTGTAAAAATTTCCAACAAGTAAAATATGAGCTTCAAAGGCGGGCAGCTTTGCTTTAGACAATGCCAATTCTAGAATAGAAGTGGGAAAGGATAGCGATGGACTTCGTGGTTGGTCTTCCCAAGACTTTGGAGAAGTTTGATTATATTTGGATAGTGGTTGACAGATTGACTAAGTCAACCCATTTTATTTCGGTCCGAATAGATTATAATGCTCAACACTTGGCTAAAGTTTATGTAAAAGAGATAGTAAGGCTGCACGGGGTGCCCCTTTCTATCATCTCAAATCGTGGTATGCAATTCACATCCTAGTTTTAGAGGAAATTACATGATGAATTTGGAACACAAGTCACTTTTAGTACAACTTTCCATCCACAGACGGACGGACAGTCAGAGAGGACTATTCAAGTTTTAGAAGCGTGTTGAGGGCATGTGTGATTGATTTGGAGGGCATTGGGATAAGTTCCTACCGTTGTGTGAATTCTCCTATAATAATAGTTATCACTCCAGCATAAATATGACATCGTTTGAGGCACTCTATGGGAGGGGTTGTAGATCACCCATAGGATAAATTGAGGCTGGAGATGTGAATCCTTTGGGGGTTGATTTAGTGAAGGATGCTCAAGATAAGGTGAGGACTATTCAAGCTAAGCTTTTAATAGCCTAGAGTAGACAGAAAAAGTATGCGAACCATAAGGTAAGATACATGACATTTCAGACTAGGGAGAAAGTTCTTTTTAAGGTATCACCTATGAAAGGGGTGATGAGATTTGGCAAGAAGGGCAAGCATAGTCCTCGATTCATTGGTCCATTTGAGATTCTCGATTGTGTAGGGACAGTGGCTTATAGATTGGCTTTACCTCCTAGCCTATCGGGAGTTCATCCAGAATTTCATGTGTCCATGTTATCATGGTGATGGGGATTACATCATAAAATGGGACTCAGTTGTGTTGGACAAAGACCTTCAGTATGAGGAGGAATCGATTGCAATTCTTGATCGTGATGTCCGAAAGTTGAGAACCAAGGAGATTAAGTCCGTGAATGTTCAATGGAAGCATCGTCCAGTTGAGGAATCTACATGGGGAATCGAGAAGGACATGCAAGACAAGTATCCCCAGTTGTTCGTTGAGTCAGGTACTACTCTATTCTTGCTTTAGCCATTTTTCCTAGTCTGTCACTTCGGGACGAGTGATGGGTAAATTAGTATCTATAGTAACGACCTCTTCCCGTCATTATAGAAAAGCCAACAGAGAAAAAATAAAAAATATAAGGTCGAAAAACTTTTTCGTAGTAACTTGGGATTTCCTAGCCTAGTCCAGAATTAGATGAAATCGGAGTCACGTGAATCTAGGGAAATCTGATAGTGATTGGGTGATTTAATAAGGAATTTGATTGCATGAGTAGATAGCTAAGACGTTAAGGAATCCGTACGACTTTACAGAATCGAATTCAGGAGAGTAGAACTCCTGAAACTGATCTTAGCGTGAAAGAGTATTTTCTGACTGTCATGGGACGAAGGTGTGTTGTGAAATGGGAGTTTGAAACTCTTAAATCGACTCAATGGTCCCGTGCAAGATGTTGTGGCGGGTTGGGGGCCGCCATAGCGGGTCAGTCGCGACTTAAGTCGGAAATAAACCCAAGAAATATTTTATTCTGCACTTTTTTGACTTTGAGAGCTAGGAGACGACCCGAGATGTTTTCTTGACAGTTTTCCACCATTTTTTAGGCTAAAGGTAAGGTTTTCACTCCCTGAATCCATTTTTTAATTCGTAGAACTTAGTTTCTTCGATAATTATCGATAGGGGAGGGTTTTTTATCTGGGAATTATGGTGGAAAAAGCCCTAATCTGGGTATGGGGATCAAAAGTTGACCTAGGGTTGCTAGTACTGATTATGATCCAGGTAATTAGGTCTTGTTTATTGATCCTCGCGTTATATTGATCGTTTGTAGACCAAGAACAAGCGAAAAGAATCCGAAAAGGGAAGAATCAACTTTGTTAGGGGATTCAAGCTTTGTTCGAGGTAGGTGATGGTTGTGATTTCATGTTGGTGTGATATATGTTAGTAATTACTTCGTTTTAATGCATGTATGTATGCGAATGTTTCATTATTGATTACACTAATTGTAAATGAGTATGAATGAAGAATTGTATGCCATGAATCAACTCTTTATTGTATGATTATGAGAATGTACATTGTGATTGTGATTGTGATTGTGACTTGTTGAATGGATTGAGTGTTACGTTCCAACACACTAACTTGGATCGGGTGCCATGTTTCGGCGCATATATGGGATCGGGTGTCACGTTCGGCACACTAACTTGGATCGGGTACCACGTACATGTACACTAACAGTTTGGGTATGGGTTCCATGAGAGGACCATTGACTTGACATAACTGTATATCTTGATAATTGTGAAATTGTACGTTGTTCGTAAGTGATAATTGTTATTGTATATGTTCGGTGTATGCATGTTTATAATTGTTGTGATGACTTATATATGTTTCACCTATTGGGATAACCGTGTTATCCTACCACTACATTGTGGTTGTGTACTGATACTGCACTTGCTATTTATTTATTGAGTACAGGGCATCTTCAGACGGCTACTGACAGACCTCATTTAGAAGACCAGTGTTCGACTCGAATTGAAGGGTGAGCCAGTTCTTCCGGATTGCCATGAGTTCTCATTTTGTTTATGTCCACATTTTCGGACTTAGACTAGTTCGTTAGATTTTCTTATGTTTAATTGGGTTGTGCCCATTTTCTTTTTACTTATGATCCTTGTTAGAGTTTTGGTACATTGAATTTCAGGTTCTAGGCGTTATTTCCGCAATCTTTTGATTAAGACTTTTGAAGTTTATGGGAACTCTATTTTTTTTCTTTAGCATTTAAACCTGCTTCCGTAACTTTAAATGCCTTAGTTTTTGGGTGAGTTGTTTAGTTTGGGTTGTAGTAATGGTTCTCCCACCGGAGGGTTAGTGTGGGTGACAATCACGATTGTCTGGGTCGTGACAAATAGTCTATATTTGAGCATACAAAAAAATTTGAAATTAAAGCAAGTTGCTACAAATAAAAAATTCAACTATATAAAGAGAGATAGAAAAGTCTCATTATAATTATAATTACTACAAACAAGAATAAAACTAATACATCAAGGCCCGATGCTTCAATAACTGAATTCTTGTCTATTCCCATGATTGTATAAGGGAGATCTCACAACTTTCACAACAAATTGTGACATTATTTCACCGATTTAGAGCTCCAACACACAAAAAAGAGTAGTAGTAAATAAAAGTCTTCCTTGGAAAGTTTAATTTATAGAGCAAAAATTGTAGTAATATGAAAAGTTACATGAAAATTTGAAAGGTCAAATACTATTAAAATAATTATTAAAAAGATAAAGCATGAAAATTAACTTTAAAAAATACATGTATCTACTTTAATTTCTTATCTTGAAGGAATAATTACTCATTTGTATTTTTTTTTTATTTGTGTGAGAAATTTGAAAGGTCAAGATTAAGAAATGAGAATTAGAAGATTAAATATATGAAAATTATAAAAGTTAGTTCTTAAGTGAAGATGCATGCGTAAAAAAATGATGTAATTAATTATTTTTGGAAAAAAATAAATAGATGACATGCACTTTAGATAAGGTAGCAAAACAATTATTAGCCAGTTTTGTATGTTGTCAAAAATGAATAATTTAGATTTTATTTTAAAAAAACTTATTTCATGTTTTAATGCTGAATAATTTAGATTTTAAACTTTATTAGAAAAAACTTATTTTTTGTGTTAATGGTATTATTGTAGTAACTCAACTTTGTATGGTTATTTTGGTATTTGAACTTTTAACTTTTTTTGTTCCCACTTTTAGTAATACTAGTTTTGACGCACGTTTGTTGCACGTGAATATCAAACCATGTACTACACTATATTTAAAAATAATGTTAATATTATTAAATTAAAAAAATTAAGTACGCAATTATAAAATGAATGATAAAGTATAAGTTTCTATGAGTAGTGGATGTAAACTCTCTTATGATTACTACTGAAAGTTAGTCACTCTTAAAATATCTTAGTTACACCTCTTAATTAAATATATTTTCTTCTCCCTCCCCCATAGTTCATTACTTAGTTATTATTGTATTGTTGGAGTTCTTACTTTTGATATAATATAATATAAATAAGTACTGATATAAAATATAGAAGATATATTAAATTGGATGTTTTTAGTTAGAGTATTTTATAAATTTAACATTCACACTAGGGAGTGTTCAAATTCACTAAACTTTGAGATTGTCAACGTCTATAAATCAAACTTGAGTTTTTAAGAAGAGAAGAATATAAAACATAAAAAAAATCATAGTTTAAAAATGTGAGAAAACCCCTCCATTTATAGTTAACAAAGGGTAGTCTGAGCATGTGCATATTTTTTCTTATCATAAAAATCACAACCCTATGGAAAGGTCACAACTCATCAGAAAAGTCACAACTCTTTGGAAAAGTCGTAACCATTTCATGTGAAATGATGTCTTCGTTTAATATAAATAAATAAATATAATATAATATAATATAGAATATAGAAGATATACTAAATTGAGTATTTCAAGAATAAGAAGAACAATGAAAAACTTTTAAAAACTGTGGCTAAAAAAATTGTGGAAACCCCTCTTTTTATAGCCAATAAGGGTAGTGTATGAAAAAATGTTTATTGTGCCTTATCAAAAAAGAAGTCACAACCCTTTAGGAAAGTCACAACCATTCAAAAAGTTCACAACTCATCGAAAAAAGTCATAACTCTTTAGAAATGTCACAACCCCTCAGAAAAATCACAACTCTTCGAAAAAGTTGCAGCCCTCTAGAAAAGGCACAACCCTTCAAAAAAGTCACAACTTATCAGAAAATTTACAACTCTTTGAAAATGTTACAACCTTTCAATGTGAAAAGGTTTCTGCTTTTCGTATAATATAATATAAATAAATAAATAAATATAATATCATACAAAATATAGAAGATATATTAAATTTGATATTTTATGTTGGGAGTATTATAATAATTTAACATTTAAGTTAGGTATTACATCTTTTAAGTCAGTATAGATATCGATAAAAAGAATAGATATAGATTTGGCTAATTTTAATTTAACATGAAAATTTAAAAAATAAAGATGACTTTTAATTTAAGGATATGTAGAATATATAAAAATGTCTTTTAACTTTGTGGTCTTAAAGATGGTCCCCACAAGAAAAAAGAACATTTTGTATTAAACTAAATAAAAATAAAAGTACAACAAATAAATTTAAAACGGAGGAGTTCCAATTAAATCTAGTTTGGACTCTTCAAACAAATTTCTGATCAAATCTTTTTTCTCCAACAGTTTGAGATTTACACAGCTTGAACACCAAGTTGTAGTTTTACAATAGAAAAGGATTGAACTTCTTGTCAAGTAGAAGTTGTTGCAAAAGTATATTTATGGCTATGAAAATGAGACATATTAATTATCTAGATATTCTTTTCGTTTGAAGTTGAGTTTTTCCATTATCCTTGTAGCATCAATTTTTGTTGATCTGTCTATTGTACCACAAAAATATTGGAATTGCATAATTGAACAACTCTCACTATCTTCCCTTTTTTAAGAAAAAGAAGAATACAAAACTTACAAATTCGTAGTTTAAAGTGTGAGAAAATCTCTCTATTTATAGACAACAAAGGGATATAGATTTTTCTAATTTTATTTTGACATGATATTTCAAAAAATAAAGAAGAATTTTAATTTAAGGATATGTAGAATATATAAAAATGTCTTTAACTTTGTGGTCTTAAAAATGCGCCCCCACCCCCCAAAAAACAAAGAACATTCTATATTAAACTGAATAAAAATAAAAGTACAACAAATAAATTTGGAACAGAGGAGTACCTATGAAATCTAGTTTGGACTCTTCAAACAAGTTTTTGATCAAATATTTTTTCTCCAACAGTTTGAGACTTACAAAGCTTGAACACCTAGTTGTAGTTTGTGTAATAGAAAATCATTAAACTTTTTGTCAAGTAGAAGTTTCTTTAAAAATATATTTATGACTATGAAAATGAGTACATATTAATTATCTAGATAGTTTTCTCGTTTGAAGTTGAGTTATTCCATTCTCCTTATTGCATCAATTTTTGTTGATTTGTCTAGTTTACCGACAAAAAATATTGTAATTGTATAATTGAACAACTCTCACAATCTTCCTTGTTTTAAGAAGAAGAATAGAAAACATACAAAATTTATAGTTTAAAAGTGTGAGAAAACCTCTCTATTTATAGACAACAAATGGTAGTATGGAAATGTGTTTATCTTGCCTTACCAGATAAGTACAACCTTCAGAAAAATCACAACTTTTTAGAAATGTCATAATTCATTGAAAAAGTCTTAGCTCTATAAAAAGTAACAATCCTTCGGAAAAGTCACTACCCATAAATGTGAAAAGGTGTCAGCTTTTAATATAAAATAGAACAAATAAATAAATAAAATATAAAATATAGAATATATACTAAATTGAGTGTTTTATGTTAGGAGTATTATAGTAATTTTATATTAAAGTGAGAGAGTTCATGCTTTTAAGGAAGTATATATACTAGCCCTCAGAACGTGCGTTGCAAAAAATTATTTGAGTACCCAAAAAAAAATAAGGGACTATCTATATAGGGTAAAACTCAAACTTGATAGATTCGCAAAAGCGAAAGGTTAGACGTGAATAAGAGATCGATGCCACAATGTGAGCCCACCTAGCTCCGAAGATGCATCACCAGATATGAGACACAAATCAGATAAGGTAAGTTTGAAGTTCAACCATTACAAGAAAGTTCAGGATTAGTGTCAATTGTTACAGAGTAGCAATAATGAGTATGAATAGGTTTTATTAACTATAGTTTTAAACATTAGCGGCTAAATATAGTTATTTCCTTAATCTGTCCTTTTTATCTGCTAACTTTTTAAGCAGTTCTGAGAAAATCGATAGTTAATTACTATTTACTGCTAATGGTATTGGTTCATATTAGGTTTAAGTTGGTTTTCACAATACGTGGGAGTACAAAATATTAGTCTAACTCCTATGAACAAATAAGACATTTCCTTTTTCACGATTGATTTGCTTATTTGCGGAAAAAAATTAAGAGCAATTTATCCAAAAAAATTAAAAAAACTATAAAGAATCCAAGAAATGTAATGAATTTTTTCATTCACATTTGGTACTTACATCACTTCAATAATTATATGTCACTTCAAATACTCAGTTATCAACAAAGTATAGTAATTAATTATATTTATCCCAAGTTAAGATCTAATTAATGATAGATTAGTATAATTTGAGATAAATACAAGATGCTCTACTAAGGAAAATAATTTTTCCAAAAAGGATGAAATAGATGAAGGTGAGCCTCTATAAGAAATGTTGAATTCAGAAGATCAAGTAATGTCGTGAGTCATACTTGATAACTCAATGGATCAAGGAATGATTCTTGGTCCAAGTAGGAGTTATGAATCCAAAAATCCTATTGAGGAATCTGAACTTCAATCACATAAGTATACAAGAAATGGTATACCTAAACGATATTATGGGATTAAGGATTATATTTTCTTGGTATCTCCTACAGAATTGGATGAACCTAATTCTGTAAGTGAGGCTTTATCAAGCCCTAAAAAGGATGAATGGTTAAAAGCGGGAAAAGAAGAATTAGAGTCCATGAAAATCAACAAAGTATGGGATCTAGTTGATTTTGCTAAGGAATGTAAAACTATTGAGAATAAATGGTTTCTCAAGGGTAAACACAAATTGAATGGGTCAATAGAAAGACACAAAGCACGATTGGTGGCAAAGAATTTTACTCAAAAAATTGGAATAGACTACGAGAAAACTTTTTCACCAGTTGTGAAGTTTACCTCCATACAATTACTTTTAGCTATTGTTGCACGTTTAGATATAGAATTATACCAGATGGATGTGAAGACCATTGTTCTGAGTGGAGAATTAAACGAGGAAATCCAAATAGAACAACCAGTAGATTTCATTGTTAAAGGCCAGGAAAACAAAGTTAAACATGATGGAAAATGCCAATTATATGATGTATCTGCATTTTATACAAAAATGTTTAAGAAAATAATTTTAAATTAAAAGATAAATGTAACGTATGATTGAGTGCATGACTATGAGTATTATTAAAAATAGTATTTTGATAAGGATAAAAAATATATATTATTAAGAAGGTGGCTTTAATGTATGTATTCATGTATAGAGGAAAACGAACCAACATTACGAGTGTGTTTGGTATGAAAGAAAAACATTTTCCGGAAAATGGTTGAAAGTTGATACACTATTGCAACGTATGGGATTAGGAAAGATGGAAATAACACCAAGAATGTGGATAGGTTTCTTTAAGTCATTTAAATTTAGGCCAAACCCATCGGTGATCCCCTAAAGTTGGCACCAAGTTTCACTTAGACACCTCAACTAGGCGATGTTTATTTTAGACACTTCATGTAGGGTTCTGTTGTGTCATTTTGACACTTTTTGCTGACATGTCAAAGTGAGTATGATACACTCAACAATAGCGCGTGAAAGGCTTAATTTAGCCATTTTTTATTTTATTTTCTCTTCTTCTCCATTTTTCAAGCCACCACCCTCACCTTTTTTTCAAGCTTAAACTCCTTCAATGGAGGTCAAATTTTTTATTCAAATTCGTTTTTAAGTCATTTTTCTTGTTCTTCATTGTATTATTTTTCTAAATCTACCATCACATCCCTCCACTTTTTACCGAAAAAATAGATACCAACACCCATATTTCATATTTATTCTCTCTTTCTTTCTTTCTCTCCCTCTTTTCTTCTCTAAAAACAACACTAAAAAGAAAGAAGAAGGATAAATATGAAAAATAGTAAAAGAAAAGAATAAATTTTAAAAAAAACACAAAAGAAATTTTGAGTGTAATGAAAAAAGAGATTTTTTTAGAATAATATTTTTATTTTATTTACTAAATAGATTTTAAAATAATTTTTAACTGAAAATAACACATGTAATCATTTAATTGATTGTTTGCCACGTCATCAACGAGTGTATTACACTCTCCTTCAATATTATATTTATTGTCAGAAAAGTATCAAAATAATATAATGAGACCCTACATGAGGTGTCTAAAATGAACATCGCTTAGTTGAGGTGTCTAAGTGAAACTTGTTGCCATCTTTAGGGAGCCACCGATGGATTTGGCCTTAAATTTATCACCAAGAATTTGGATAGGCTTCATTAAGTCATTTAAATTTATTATTTTTTGAAAGATAATAAAAATATTATTATTTAATATTAAATTTGATGTTTAAATATAGTTTTGACATACTACAGAGGCAAAATCGTAATCCAACTTTGAAGTTAGGAGCCTCCCACTTTAATAGCAATAATGCTCCATATACTATATGGTAAAATAATAAAATTTATCTAATTTTTTTATGGTAATATATACAGATTTATTTGCTTAAATTTAATATTGGTTCATAAGAAGATAGCCAATATAGTTATGATCTTATTCTTTAAGTAAATAATTATCAATGTTGTCTTTTCACTTTAGATTCACCAAAAACTATGCTGGGACTTGATTACAAGAAACGTGTTTTTACTAGATTACAAGAACCTTAAAACTTTAGAGAAAAAAAGCTACATACAAAAAATTCGAGAAAGCATGAAGGAATTTTGCAGCTTACTATTATTTAGGTTTTACTTCTTGAACATGCTAAATTGATATTAATTTGACCTACTGGAGTAGTCACGCCGGAAAGCAATAATTTTGGTCATTTTAGATACCTAGAAAAAAAGGAAAAATAAAATAAGAGTATAGTGATAAAGAAAAATATGCATAGTGAGAGGAAGCAAAAATTATAATAACTTCAAAAATATCTTTTCATAAACCCATGCTCATATCAAGTAAATAGAATTACAAATGAAGCAACAACACTACATCAAAATATAATAAAAGGATGAGAAATGCGAAAAAGTCACCTAACGAACTAATGTGATGTCAAAAGGAATGACAAAATCAGTTATGCACATCAAAAATTAATTGAAAAAAAAAAAAAGAATCATGCTATACCAACCAAAGGAATATTTTTGTCAAAAAAAAATCTTCCTACGAAATTGTAATCCGAAAAATCATGTTATAACATTCTTTGCGAATCGGCAATACTTGATATGAATTTATTCAAATATATTGTTGCAATGCAATTACGTTGGCAGCACAAAAGGTAGAAAATTCTTCTTAAATATCTAATACACTAGATGGTATTTTAGTAAGAGTAGACAAAAAGACTTAGCTATATCATTAAAATGAATTACTCGAAAAACTACTTCTATTTTTGTTTTTATAAGTTTGTCTTCAAGAATTCCAATAAGAGTAGATGAAAACGGAACCCGATGAAAATACTTGATTACAATATTATTTATTTATTGGACAATAAAGTACAATTTACTTTCTTATATGTTTATCTTGAAGATTTATGTCTCTATGGAATAATATTTGTCAGTAAGATATAGTCATAGTACAAAACTCAAGATTTGCCGACGCTTTTTAATTTGCACTTTTATTTGTTATTGTTTAAGAAATAAGTTAGTCTTAGGGGGTATAACAGTACATTTTTTTCTGAGTACGTAATTCAACTTTTTAACTTATTGATTTCTTGCTTAACCACCCCTTTATGTAATTTAAATACTATTATTAAATTAGATATTTAATTAGGAATTAATTGAATGAAGTCAAAAAGTCAATACACATTCATGTAATTAAAATAATATAGTATTAATGGAGAAGGGCCTAAAATGATCTCAACTATTTGAAATGATACAAAATTACCCTTCATCCACCTTTCGGCCCCCAAATACCCTGACGTCAACCTTTTGTCTCAAACAAACCCTTATTTTTGATTGCCCACACTCATAAGGTTTATGGAGGGTAAATTTATACCAAATCTCATAGTTTAAGGGCAATTTAGGCCATTCTCCATTAAAATAATTTGGAATTAGTTCAATAGAAGATGATTTAATTAAGCAATTATATACGAATACTATAAAAAAAAATTGCGTGTATCCAAAATTCAAAATAAAAGAAAGAAAATAACCTTGTTCTCTATCCCCACCCAACATGAAAATAATACAAATTCAAAGAATATGAACATGTAAGTTCATTTCAAGTTTGATTCATTGATATCTTAATTAATTAAGAATAAGAGATTAAAAAAAAGAATAAAAAGAGGAAAATGAACAAGATAATTGGATAATTGATAAAAAATATTATATTAATAAAAAAAATATTAATCTTTTTGTAGATTGACCATCAAGCAGGGCAAGTATCGATTTTAGTAAGATCTCCAAATATGAATTGGGTTATACTCCTACATGACATTAGAAATAGAGTAGGGTATGAATTGCCACAAGATTCGTTAATAATAGCAAATTCAGCACTGAACCAGAATTTCAGAAATACGAAAGACACAACATATAGACATCATCATTAGAAAATATGGTTGTATATCAATCCCAACAAGAAGAATCACAAGCACAATAACAGATATATCTAGATATATCAGTCTAACAGATACGCTTTAGTAAATCTGACCAATATTGCTAAAGGCAAAGAACCAATAACACGTACTATTTGCTTCATTAACTTATATTTCCAACTTATGTTTTAATGATGACACTAATCCTAACTGATCACTACAAAATAAAAATAAAATGAGACAATCAAAATCTGTGAAAAGAAGGCATAATAAGGAAATCACACACTACAAGAATCAAGGAGATGCACTCGGATAAATATGGAAAAAAGAAGATTTAGCAGCATACCACAAGGAAACCACACCCTACCAGAATCAAGAAAGAATGACTTGTTTAGTTTCAACAAGTGTTTTTGGTATTTGTGGACAATAGAAAGCACTGAAATAGACAAAATTTACAATGCACAGATGTATATATTTGTATCCTAAAATAGACAATACTTAAAGATAGATAACCACATTTACACATACTGAAATATCGTGCTCAGATACAGATATTCAAGTCAAAGTTACAAATCAACACAAACAAGACGATGATAAGGCAGAGAAGTTACTAGTGCTATCCACAGAGCTTTCCTTTTGAATGCATCTTGAATGCAGACTTCTTTCGTAAGATGATATGATTATCAAATTTGTCATTCTAGTAACTGTAAAACCTTAAATTGGAAAAAGATAGAATCATAAGGAAACAAAGTACAATTCATCAATTAGCTATACATTTGCCTTGATTGATTCAATACGATGCAACAACTTTTTTCCACTCCATTTTTGTGAGCCACGCAAAATACAAATGCCAACTTTCAAAATTATTTCTATGTCAGCATGAGAAGCAACAGAATTGTAGATACTTAAAAGCTTCACAACATGTGAAACTAAATCCATCCTTGAATCACAGTGTTGGCAGAAATACTCTGGATCCAAATTGATGCTTCCTCCGACTATCTGAGCCATGTAAGCTCATAGAGCACAGTATAGATGGGAAACATGTCCACATATGTAGCCATCTATTGTTGCTTCACATCGAGTGTAATTGTACTCATCATAGTCCAAATTGATAAGTTTATAGTGAAGGATACAACAATAGTCTCGACAAAAACTAGGCTCTGTGCAACAAATATCACAAAGCATGGTCTCCAAGAAAGTTGACACTGCTCCTACATTCCTCAGGCATCCTTGGATTTCATGCTAATTTGGATTCTATTTTTATTATTCTTCTTTTTCCTCTTGTAGCAACTTTCTTCTCTTCCAGACAGAGAAGCTAATAACTACAAGGGAGTTTATTAGCTAGAGCATGTGGTGGTGGTATACCTGCCCTTCCTGTTCGTGATCCACTTCCATCAGCTCGTGGGCCAGAGCTAGCACCAAGTGGAAGAGCTATGGTATTTATGCCGAGGCCTCGTGAAACACTACCTCTCCCTCCTAGTGCTTCTAACACCCTCCACATAGAGGGAATTCCTTCGAAAAGATCCAGAAGAGAAGTAGCTCGTATCCTTTGAGATGACTATTACTGAATCATTATTAATTTTTGAATATATCTGTTTCTTGTTCCCTAACTGAACTTAAAAGATATTTTTCGTCCTTTTGTGGGCTACATAGAAGTCAAACTTGTTAGAAAGGAATCAAAACATGTAAGTTGTTGTTTATGTCGTTTTTGTAAGTATAGTATTTATCTACCAGGTGATGTTTTGATAAAAACTTCATTTTGCAGCGTGGTGGAATGTAGAAGCAGTGTCAGCTTCAGCTTAAGGTTTGCCAAACTCAGTTTCAATGATTATCAAACTTCTACAAATTATGTGACCAACCTTACAAGTAATTGCTCTGATAGGAGAATCAGACAGTAAAGGTTGCATTCTGTCCCTGAAGATGCAGTCATATCTTTCATATCTGAGTCAAAACCAATATCTAAATAAAAAGAAAACAAATTTGGCATCAAGTCAAATAAAGAAACGTCAGAACTCCACATCAGAAAGCAAACCATTTTGGGCTATAAAATAACTATTGGAGAAAAAATTAACTAAAGGAGAAAAGCCAAAAGTTGGGAATACTCCCCTAGAAAACAAGACCGCTAATTTTCGACCTGAAAAAACCATATTGTAGATGAATATATATGTAATAACTATAAAAACACTCTCCTCCCAAGGAAAAAAACATCAAAGCTGACTTGTAGAATGTTTGTGTATAATGCACTAATTCAACATGCTTGACATAAGCACCTAAAGTTCCAAGCCACCTTTTGGCATGAAATTATATTACTGTTGTTCAACTTGTATTACTAAGATACTTAGAACTATTTTCAAAACTAGAAACATAAAATCAATAAAGAAAATAGAATCTGAAACAAAGTAGAAATAATAAACAGAGTGTTTCCTCATAGAAGAAATTTGAGCCAATTGAATACATAGTGTCTCCTCAAGAAAATTATTCTCCTCAAATACCCGAGGTTAATGGATTATATCCTCTCAAGATAGAACATTCATACTCACATGTGTATCGGTACCTAAAACCATGGTGTCAACAAACCACTCAACAACACTAAAGTACACTTAGAATACTATATTTAGTAGTAGAAGAAGAAGTTCAGAAATTTGTTATCACTATTGAAAAATAAAAGGAAACCCCTGTATTTATAAACAACAGAGGGTGGTGTGAACGGATGCTTATTGTGTCTTATCGAAGAGGTCACAACCCTTTGAAAAAGTCACAACCCTTCATAAAACTCACAACCTTACAAAAAAGTCCCAACTTTTCATAAAAGTCACAACTCTTCAGAAAAGTCACAACTCTTCATAAAGGTCGCAAATTTTCATAAAAGTCGCAACTCTTCTGAAAAGTCAAAACTCTTTATAAAAGTCACAACTTTTCATTTTCAATTCACACCCTTTAAAACCCAACACTTACTCATGGCATTAGATAAATTGTGGCCTTGAAGGGTTCTTTTTTAATAGATCCTACAACATGCAAATCCTAATATGGTCTCAAATCCTTTCTAATATGTACAAATTTAAGATTCTGATGAGTTTAGAAAGCAGGATAAAAAACAAATCTCCTTTCAGAAATACCAGCATGTAGAAGCACAAACAATCTCAATCTCACGTACTTATATTTAGCTTTCGAAACCATTTCTATAAAAATCAAATTCCTAGGAGGAAAACAAGTTACCTAATATTAGCAGCCCACATTAGCATTTGAGACTCTGTCGAAAATTATACAACACGTTTTTTGTTTCCTCCCATTAATGTTATGTTTTGAATTTACTTCACCCCTAATTTTAGAAGATAACAATCACCTTAGTTATATTTATGTTTAGAAATGATAGTTAGCAGTTAGCACTGTATACATCGTAGAATTTATCTCAAAATTTATTTCCTAATTCTCCTTCGGCAACTGCTGTAATTGAGTACTAGAGTCTTGTTTGAATCATCTGCCAACTCCAGATTAACTGTTTATAAATGAAAACCAGCACTTGTTACATTCTGCTTCCATCTTACATTTTATTCTACAAAGAAATGAACATTAGCGCCTAACTCGACTCAAAAGTTATCAATTGTCAAAGACCATATAATAGACAATAACTTTTTTAAACAAGTTTGGGGAACTCTAAATCCACTCAACCACACCCCAAAAGTTGGCTATTAATTTGGGAGAGTCTCCACACTAGGTAGCTTCCATTGTACCACAAGTAGGTAGCTTTTTCCTAGATAACTCTTTTCGAGTTCTGTGCCCACACGCCTCCATGACACAATGAACACGAAGGGTGATGGATGAATCTGATACTATACCATTGATACAATCTAAGAGAAAATTGAATTAACATAGAGTAAAAAAGACCATAAAAATGCTTCTGACACAAATGAGATATTTATCTACTTTAAAAAAATATTATTTTTTAAATATAAAACATTATTAAATATAGTGAGGACATGTATATCAATTAACAGGGAAGCTCTAACTGAATTTGGGAATATACCTGACAAGATTAAGGACTTGAATAAACTTGGTGTGTTGATAATCCTAGATGAAGACGGAAAAATAAAAAATTCAAAAGCAAAGGAAAAGGGGAATTTAAAACCCTAATACCTTATGGAATGCAAAGGCTGTAATGAGGATTTTTTTTAGTATTTAAGAACTTTTATACTCCCTTCATGTCTGAGTTGGTACACACCTGTGACATACCTTAACAAGCAATAAATAAAAGAGTAATTTTATTATATTACCCTTTGAATATCATTAATTCAATATTTTGGCAAATGTATTATAAATTAATTCAATATTTTGGTACATGTATTGGGGAAATGAATGATACACTCTCTCTCTAGTCAATATTAAGTGAATTATTGAGATACAACATTCATCTTGTTGAAAAACATTTAAGAATAAAAATTAAAGAATATTTTTATTATTATTCCTAAATTGTTCTCCTAAATGTAAAGTATTGAGTTAATAACATCATTAAAGAAAGGATAAATATGAGGGAAAATCCTAACAATTCTCTTGAAATTTGAAAAATCACTTATTTGAATCATGAAAAAACGTTTGACAGTTCACTTATATGGACTAAATGGAATAAATCTTAATAGTTCAATTGGTTGACTACCTGAACTTTTGTTTCATCTTGTTGGTGAAGATCCAATTTATTAAGAACTAATTGATAATTATGTGTTGATTTATTAAACTCGACAAGTAAAAATAAACATCTATATTTAGAAATTGGGTTTAGCTATATCAAATGATCCTGTTAACCCTCCATAAGCCAGAAGTGCTATGCTTTCGTAAATTAAGGAAAAGAACAATTACCTCTATTCATATTCCCATAAATTGGTGCGACTTGGACAGATTATCTTACACTATCTTATTTCTGGAAAATGAAAAAATGAGAACAATAGTTCTAATATTGAATTTCTATATAGTGAATGAAACACATGCAAATGATATCTTCTAATTCGAACACCAGTCAATTTGATTCAGAGTTAAACTGTTTCCTTAGCAATAACCTGTCATCGGACTTCATTTATAATGATTATTGCACCTTTTTCTCTTTTTTCACTCACACAAACATTCTGGTTTCATTTGGCAGGAACCCCAGCAGACTCAACTTCCCTAGGGATCTCCAAAAAGATCTTTCCTTCAGTACCTGATTTGTGTATAAAGTTAGACGTCGTTGCTTTACACAAATAGCTAATATTACTTGAGTTGTAAGTAAAAAAAAGTCAAGACCAACTTCAAACACCAAATGTCTGCAGTTATCTGAAATAACACATGAAAAAAAAAACGCGGACAAAAATTAAACGATGACATTGAAATTGAGTATCCATGCAATTTCGTCCTTGCCAATTGTAACATATACATGTATGTTAACTTAAACAACAAGGTATATAGTTCATTCAAATAATGAACAAACTTGGGCTCTTTCTGTTTGAGCACATGGTGATAATGTATAAATGTACGAGTATGGTCGAATGAGATAGTACTTTTTTACTTGTTTCTGTTTTTCCTGTTATACCCCTGACCGGAAGTGGAGGAGCATATAGGAAAACCAAAAATGCAACTGATATAGGATTCTACGTTTACGGTCTTAATTATGCTCTTTTCTTGCTCCAATAGCAAGCTAAACAAGCACATTCCACCGAGTACTTGTTACCTCCCATTAGCATAAGGTAACTTTGCGATCAACGGTTAGGCAAATCAGAAGAAATTATCTAGCGCCTTTTCTTCTGGCTGAGATTTAGAACTTGCAATGTACCAGATTTAGCTGTAATGATCAAGAAAACAGCTTCATGAAAACCATTGTCCAGAAATATGACATTATCGTTAATAATAACATTAGAAGGATTAAAAGAATCCTATATGCCATTAGAAATAGAGTAGCGTATGAACTGCCATAAGATTTGTTAATAATAGCAAATTGAGCACTGAACCAGGATTCCAGAAATACGAAAGATAACATATATACATCATCATTAGAAAATATGGTTGAACTTTTTTGTATCAATTGTCTTTTATCTCTTTACGCGTTATATAATATGTTGTTTTATCTAATCGTCTAAATTGTAGGGTAGTCGACTCGAAGAAATCAACAGTCAACCAATAACTTGACTGAAATTCGAAAAGAATTTTGATTCACCTCCCCACCCCACCTTCTTATGTTTCACATACTAATGTGGTGACACAAATCATGGATGTGACATTCAATTCTATGCCGTAGGGGCTAGGAAGAACTCTTTATGCCAGGAGACGGTATTGCTGCAATTGACCAAAGCAGCACCCTACAAGAGATCCTTGAGTGATTACACCAAAGTTCCAAACTCTTAATAAGGAAGCTATTCATTTCCTTCATCTGCTAAGGACCAAGGAGCAGTTGGATAGCATTTAATTGATGCACTGGTTGTACAACAAATAATTCCTCTTCCGTACTCTTTCCAAGGCTCTCCAGTTTTATTTTCTTGTACAACACTAAAGCTAATTATTTTCTGGTCATATTGCAGTTTAGTTGCAACAATTGTTTTTGGTATTTGTGGACAACGGGAAGCACTGAAATAGATGAAACTTACAATGTACGAGAACCACATTTGCACATACTGAAATATCTTGCTCAGATACAGATATACAAGTCAAAGTGACATATCAACGGAAACAAGACAATGAGAAGGCAGAGAAGCTACCAATGCTATCCACACAACTTTCCTTTTTGAATGCATCTTGAATGCAGACTCCTTTTGTAAGCTGATATGATTATCAAATTGGTCATTCTGGTAACTCTAAACCTCAAATGGAAAAAAGATAGCATCATAAGGAAACAAAGTACAATTCATCAATTAGCTATACCTTTGCCTTGATTGATTCAATACGATGCAACAACTCTTTTCCACTCCTTTTTTGTGAGCCACGCAAAACACAAATGCCAACATTCAAAATCTTTTCTATGTCAGCATGAGAAGCAACATATGTGCAGATGTTTAAAAACTTCAGAGCATGTGGAACCAAATCCGTCCTTGAATCACAGTATCGACATAAATACTCTGCATCCAAATTGATGCTTCCTTCGACTGTCCCAGCCATGTAAGCTCGGAGAGCACACTCCAGATGGGAAACATGTCCACATATGAAGCCATCTACTGTTGCTCCACATCGAATGTTATTGTACCCATCATAATCCACACTGATAGGTTACAACAAAGGATACAACAACAGTCTTGGCAAAAACCAGGCTCACTAAAGCAGTTATTACAAAGCATGGTCTCCGAAAAAGGATTTTCTGCTGTTAAACTGCTACAGATTCTGTTACCTGCCTTACAAGTAATGGCTCTAATAGGAGAATCAGCCAGTAAATGCTGCATTTTCTTCCTTGAAGATGTAGTCCTCTCTTTCATATCTGAGTCAAAATCAATATCTAAATGAAAAGAAAACAAATTTGGCATTAGGTCAATAAAAATATGTGGTAAGTGTTTCTTTTTTTCATTGATGTAAACAACCGAATAAATCTCTACATGCTATATACCAAAGAGCCTTGTCGAAGCTAACCTTTTGAGATTGGTGACTGCCTCGAAGGAATCATCCAATTGAATGAGGCTGTTAAAGAATGACAAAAGTCCCACATCGGTGGTTAATGAGATGGGTGGACTCCTTACAAGGCTTGGGTAATCCTCCTCCCTTTGAGCTAGCTTTTGGGGTGTGAGTTAGGTAAGACCTAATTTAACATGGTATCAGAGCAGGGCCCGTCTCACCCGATGTTGGGGTCCCCAAAATCAAAATTGCCCACGCACCTGATGCTAAGCACTAGGCGTGAGGTGGGGTGTTAAAGAATGACAAAAGTCCCACATCGGTGGTTAATGAAATGGGTGGACTCCTTATAAGGCTTGGGTAATCCTCCTCCCTTTGAGCTAGCTTTTGGGGTGTGAGTTAGGCCTAAGACCTAAATAATTGGTTTATATCCATACCAGGATACTCAGACTGGAGATACTTTTTAACTGAAATCTTACTCTGAAAACGCTTCGGAAGATATAGATATCTATCTTTAAAGGTACCTAAACCTGTAGCTTTTTTCCCTGCCCGCCAGCCCCACTTATCACCAACATTTGGCCAATCTACAGGAGCATATGGTAAACCTTCGCCTGAGTCATACTCAGAAACTGGATAAACTTGAAGCTCAGTTTCATTGATTCTAGATGCACTCCCATTATATTCAACAAGTGCACAACTCTCCTCAACCTCCTCCTTGGCTGACATTTAGCTGGAAATCTCTAACTCTGTTGATATCAATGGAAGTCTGAAACTATAGAAAAATAATGAAACGTCAGATGAAGAAAGTCTATAGCAGAAAGTAAACCATTTTTTGCTACAAAATAACTATTGGAGAAAAAAGCAGCTAAAGAAGAACAAGACAGTTAATTTTCAACCTGAAGAAGCTATGCTTCAGATGAAGATAAATGTAGGACCTTTCAGCATGAACTGCAAAAACACTCTCCTCCCAAGGAAAAAAAAACAGAAAGGAACATCAAACAATCTCAATCTCAGATACTTATATTTAACTTTCGAAATCATTTCTTTAGAAGTCAAATTCCTCGGAGGAAATAAAGTTACCCAATATTAGCAGTGCACATTAATATTTGAGACTCTGTCAAAAATTATACAACACATATTTGGTTTCCTCCCATTAATGCTATGATTTGAAAACAGTCAGCTTACTGAACTCATTATTATTTATAGGAGACAGTCTGATTTAGAATAGGTAGTTAGCAGTTAGCACTATTATTAAGTGGCGGAACTGGGTATTGACAATGTTGTTAATTGTATTCCCTTGCTGAAAAATTATACTGTGCAATTAAGGAAAAACTAATCTTCCTAGTTATATGTAAATTGTCGAATCCCCTTGACATAAGGGAAGATATCACCAAAAACCTCTAACTAGTCATGTCTATCATTAGCTTGCACCAAAATATTATGGTCCTTTTGCAGTCTTGAGGCGCATCAGATCAGTTGCTTATCAGCTTAGCTACCTGCAGGTTGCAAGCTTCATGATGTATGTGTTTCATGTATCACTTTTTTAAGTCATTCAAGGATGAGGTACCTGCAACTCCACCTTCTTTTCCACCAGTTCAAGAAGGACGTGTTGTTCCCACCCTTTGATCTGTGCTCCGATCACGTCTTAATCGTGGTAATTGGAAAATTCTAGTTCAGTGGTATGGCCTATCCGTTGAGGACTCTACTTGGGAGACAATGCATCATTTTAAATCTGTCTTCCCAGACTTCAAGCTTGAGGACAAGCTTTTTCTTCAGGAAGGGAGTAATGTTATTGATGCATTTGTTGGGAAACAATATTACAGACACAAGAATGATTAATATTTCTAAATTATTGTTTTAGTTAAACAGAACTTTTTGAGTGGATTAGAATTCTTATTATTTTAGTTTTATAAGACTTTGTTATTTCTTATTTATTAGGACTCTTGTTATTGTAAACATGTATTTAAGAGAGTTGACATTATTAATAAAATAAGTGATGTATCCGAGAATAGGAGAGAGTAGAGATTTATGTTATGTTTTAAAATAGTAAGAAATGTTAGCGAATATGATAAAATAAGTTGTGTATGTATTTAGGTAATTATTCCAAAACTTTTTATGTCCGGATTTAATCAAACTTCTTTCACTTTTTTGCCATTTTTTCAGATATGATAGCTTAGATCTATTTTCAGTTCAGGACTACAAAAATAAATTTACCTTTTTATATTTGAACGCAGCTCCTCAAAGAATATTTATACACTAATTTTAAGATTTTTTTTTATTTTTTTTATTATATTTACAATTATTGAAAGCTTATCCGTTCTTATTCCATGTTGACACCAGAAATAATTATATTTAGTGTCACTTTATATACTTAGTACATTCCACAACTGACCGCATAATTGGTAATTGGTAGTGATGTTGAATATATCATAGGAAACAAATACTATAGAAAATAATTAATACTAGAATAGAAAATTAGTCAAACATATGAAAACGTATGAGAGACGAAAAACAAAGAAAGAAACCAAAATTAAAGCTCGATATATGATAAAATTGCTCGAAATAGATAGAGTTTGACAAGATGTGAAGGAGAACACTAAAAGATTTCTATTCCAAATAGATAAGAGAGTCGTTGAAGGGGAAAAGTGTTTTTGTCTACGTTGAAATTTGAGGTTAGCTAAGACCTCATGATTCTCAACTCACTTTGTTAACTACACCCTTATATGCATCAAATATTCTTACTATCAGACTAATTTTTTTGTTTTAAGCTAATAATGTCAAACTAATCCAACTAAAATTTATTTTTATTTTAAAATAGACCAGATTAAAAGGCACAATTTTGAACTTGGGAATCAAATAGCAATAAAACAAATCATCGTCTTGGGGTGACACTGAAAGATGGAGATTATAATTTCTCATACCTATAGAATTTTGGTTGGAAAGAGAGGAAATATTTTTTTTAAAGGGAGGGGTTGAAATTTAAAACCAATATATTCTTTCAGATATTTTAGCGACAATTTCTTTTATGTAGCATACCTTTCATTTTAAAAATAATAATTTTGTCATATATTTTTTTCAATATGGCTAAAAGTTTGGGGCTAAAAGTCGTTTGTTTGGTAATATACATAGGTGAAAAATATATCAATAGAAAATATTTAGTATTTTCGCTAATTTATTTTATATGGCACTGTATTTAATAAATTAAGTTTTGAGAACTTTGTAATTTAAGTATATAGCATGATATTTTTAAAGCTATAAAATCATATTATTTTACATAAAGTAAGAAGTTTAAAAATAAATTATTTTCAAATATAAAAATGTTTCACTTACTTTATAACATAAAACCAAACTAATATAAATAGAGTAAGAAGTTTAGAAATAAATTATTTTCAAATATAAGAATGCATTTCTTGGAATATGGAGAAACGTAGAACTTTTTCAATAAAGTTGACAAAATAATCTCATTCTAACACATAGGGCTTTCTAATTTTTACGCATATCATTAATTAAGTAAAGAGTAAACATAAATAACATGCAACATATTTAATTTGTAAACTTACCATTTGATGACCTTTCACAGCATTGCTTTTTCCAGCACTTTGTGTCTGCAGTTCACAAACATCAATTCAATTATACATACAAAATATATCCAAATATAAACAAAAAAAAATACTAACATTGGACAAAAAGAATGTACAAATTGTGGACCAACTTTACAAAAAAAAAATTAACAAAATAAACAAAAAATTAGATACAGAAGTACAGAAAAAATAGATCAAATCTGCATCAACACAGGACAAAAAAAGGGTAACAACACTGGATTAAAAAATAGATAAAAACAACAACAAATTTGAACAATCAGCTAATTTTCACCTTCCCTTTTTTTCTTTCTCTTTTTGTTTTTCGGTTCGATAGATATAAAGACTACAAAACGTCTATCAAAAGTCAAAGTTATTTTAACGATATAGAAGTTGTTAATGGCTTAACTAAGTAGTAGATATGAGATTGAGAGGCGTAAGGATAGTGAGTCATCGATTACAGAAAAGAACAGGATCACCTTTGAAAATAAAAAGAACTCAAGAGGCTTGAACCACTGTCAACCCTCAACGACTTATCTAATATTAGTGGGAATTCTCAATAGTGATGACACTTTCACTTTAAACGAATTGATACTTGTACTGTATGCTCATACTGAGAAATGGACTCCTAGATCTGAGATCTGCGAGGTTGCTTCGAGAAAATTCTTTCTTTCTCATCCAATCAAAGGGATGTAGACATAGATGTTCAGAAAAGTTACCAAAATATATTAATGGTTAAAAAAAGTTTAAATTTATACTATAATGACAGATATAATCCAAAATCATCGATGTATATAGATGGTATAGAAGAGAAGGCCAGAAATTTGAAGGGTTAGGATTCTTACGGGAAGGACAAATCAGACCTCTAGTGATCCTTATCTTACCACGCCACATAGAGGTACATCCACACCATCGATCTAGAGTATTTTCGTAGAATTATAACAAAGCATTTGAGTTAGATCCAAATCATAACAGAGCCAAAGCTAAAAATTAACATTCAAGAAAACTAAATAAGTGAAAATATCTCTAAATAAGCAGAAATTTAAACAACAAAACATAGCGGGGTGAGAAGGAATGAAAATTTTCTTTCCTTAAATTGTTCCAAAAAAATTCACAAACAAAAATCATCAAAAAAATCTCATTGAATATTGAACAAAAAATCGGCTTGTAAATCATAGATAGCAAAGATTTGTTACCTAAATATAGTGAATCTATCATTTCCGCTACTATTCAAGCTAGGAACGCCGAAGTGGTCAGTTTTTTTTTTTACTAAAGTAGCAATTTTGGATGAACCAATGATTTTGGGTGAAGAATAGCGATGCGAGAAAATGATTTCTTATAATATAGGGTTTTAGTAGAAAGAAGAGCTAATAATTAACAACAAAAAAACGTAAAATTTTAATACTCGCCTATTTTGCTCACGATATTCTAGGCCCATAATATTTTACATCAATATATTTCTTATACATAGAGAACCTTTCATTTTTTATTAATTTTATCATAATTTTTAAAATCATGACTAAAGCATTTTTTGATCGTTAGGTGGGAAATCTATCTACAAAAAATATGAATATTCCATTAATTTATTTTACGTGGCACTTTGTTTTATGAAATAAAACTTTTAGAACTTTGTAATTTTAAGCACAGTATGATATTTTAAAGCAAAAAAACATATTATTGTAAATATATGTTTCTCAACGAAATGTAGGATGAAGTAACAACAAACTGGGGACTGAGAGCTTATATGCTACAACACTTATTTTCTCGAGAACTTGATAAGGTCCAAAGTATTTGACAGAAAGTTTTGTAAAATGAGTTTCCGATAGAGTAATTTATTTGTAAGGTTGTATTTTTAGGTACACCCAATCCCTAATGCTAAATTGTCTATAAGCCTTGTGTTTATTGAATTGGTCAGTCATTCTACAAGTGATACTTCAATTGTTATATCGTAAACTCCCTTGTAAGAAGTGTCATGTCTACTTTCTCATTTGCTGAATCCCCAACAACATGTGACAAATGTAGGGGAGGTGGTTGGTCATATAATGCCTCATACGAAGTTTATTGTATAGAAGAGTGAAAAGTGATATTATACCACTATTCAACAACTGCTAAATAGGTAGATCAATTCTTCTGTGGATCTGAGCAAAAACATTTAAGATAAGTCTCCAAGAATCTGTTAACAACTTAGCTCAAGTGGCAAAAGGTGGAGGATTTGTGGCTTAGGTCGCAAGTTCAAGCCACACACCATGCAAAGCGAAGCCCGGTATTTAAGTGGAGAAGGGTAGAGGGGCGGGCCCATTATCCACTGAGTTTAGAAGGCTGTGATTGGTCCAAGGGCGGGTCACAGACGGATTTCTCGGTTATCGAAAAAAAAAGAAAAGAATTTGTTAACAACTTATGTTTAACCATAGATTTGTGGGTGGTATGTAGTGAAAGTGTTGAGAGTCACTCCTAACATTGCAAACAACTTTTGCCAAACCTTGCTTGTGAACACAGGATCTCTATCACTCACAATCTATGTAGTTTGTAAATATTTTCTAAGAATTAACTGAGCCACATTATGAGTCTAAGTAAGGATGAGCTAGACACACAAAGTGGGAATACTTTTGCAGTATATCCACTACCAATCATATATGTGTTTTCCCCTTGGACTTAAGAAGTTGTCTATGAAAGCAAACTTAGTTGCTATAGAACCCTAGGGTAGGAAGCATTGTCATATTAATGTGTCTTTGGCATATATTACATACCTTTACATAAGCATGCACATCATCTCTTAACCCCTTTTAGTAAAAAAAACAAAGCAAATAACTTTCTATAGTTGTTCTCAATACCAGAATGTCCCCCCTATAATGTTATGCAAAATTGAATGATATTGGGTTTTCGTTGAGGATCTGCTCAAATGACCGACTTCCCTTGTATCCTTAGTTGACCACGTAAGAATGTATATTCTGGATATTCTTTAGTTTCTTTATCCAAGTGTTGTGTTATTACACATACTTCAGGATCTGAAGTCCAACTCTGCTTAGTCATTTTCAAAAAATCAGTTTTCACAATAGAAAGAGTTAGAGGTGCTAGCTCCACCAGTGGTAACCTAGAAAGAACATCAATCACTGTGTTTTCCTTTCACTTTTTGTACTCTATAATAAAGTTAAATTGTATTAGTTTGGCTATCCATTTCATTTGTGATTCAATATGAAGCTTTTGCCCCCAAAGAACTTTAGAGCCTTCATCTTGACTACAAACTGACCAACCGTTTATATTTTCTTAAAAAAATTTAATCAATGTAAATTTGTAATTGTTTCTTAATATTCCATTCTTCATAGTTTTCTAAAAAAAAATGACACATTTTAATATTTAAAAATAATTTATTTATTAATTTTCTTACTTTATTTACAATAATATATGCTTTTTTGTTTTAAAATATCATACTATGCTAAAATTACAAAGTTTCAGAAGTTTCATTTCATAAACACATTGCCACGTAAAATAAATTAATGAAATATATATTTTTTTTTAGATAGATTTTCCCACCTAACAAATAAAAAGCGCTTTTAGCCGCAATTTAAAAAATTATGATAGAACTAATAAAAAAAAGGTTCTCTATGTTTAAGAAATTGATGTAAAACATTTGGGCCTAGAATATCGTGGGCAAAATAGGGGTTATTGAAATTTTGTTTTTTTTTAAAAATTATTATCTCTTCTTTCTATCAAAACCATATATTATAAGAAATTGTTTCTCTTTTTTGGCTTCACCAAGAAGCGCCGCATCACTGTTCTTCATCCAAAATCATTGGTTCACCCAAAATTGCTACTTAAGTACAAAATAATTCGACTACTTCGACATTCCTATCTTGGATAATAGCGGAAATGGTAGATTCACTTTATTTAGGTAACAAATCTTTGCTACCTATGATTTACAAGTCAATTTTTTGTTCAATATTCAATGAGTTTTTTTGATGATTTATGTTTGTGCAAATTTTTGGAACAATTTAAGGAAAAAAACAATTTTGTAAAGAAAATTTTCTTTCTTTCTCACCCATCTATGTTTTGTTGTTTAAATTTCTGCATATTGCAAGATATTTTTACTGATTTAGTTTTCTTGATTGTTAATTTTTAGCTTTGACTCTGTTATGATTTGGATCAAACTCAAAAGCTTTGTTATAATTCTACGAAAAATACTCTAGATCAATGGTATGGATGAACCTCTGTGGCATGGTAAGATAAGGATCACTAGAGGCCATATTTGTCCTTCCCGCAAGAACCCTAACCCTTCGAGTTTCGGGGCCTTCTATTCTATACCATTTACATACATCGATGATTCTGATATATATTTGTCATTATAGTATAAAATTAATTTTTTTTCACCATTAATATATTTCAGTAACTTCTCTGAACATCAATGTCTACATCCATTTGATTGGATGAGAAAGAAAGAATTTTTCCGAAGCAACCTCCTAGATCTCAGATCTAGGAGTCCATTTCTCAATATGAGCATCAGTACAAGTATCAATTCGTTGAAAGTGAAAGTGTCACCACTATTGAGGATTCCCACTAATATTAGATTAGGTCGTTTGATGGTTCACCGCGGTTCAACCCTAGAGAATTCTTTTTATTTTCAAATGTGATCTTGTTCTTTTCTCTGACTAATGAATCGCTACTCCTACGCTTCTCCATCTCATATCTACTATTTGGTTAAGCCATTAACTACTTTTATATCTTAAGATAACCTTGAATTTTGATAGATATTTTGTAGTCTTTATATCTATGAAAATAGAAAGCTAAGAGAAGATTCCATATAATTCTATTGACAACAAAAAGTGAAAGATAAGAAAGAAAAAAAAAAGGAAAGGAATTAGCTGATTGTCCAAGTTTGTTGTTGTTTTTATCTATTTTTAAATCCAGTTTTGTTACAATTCTTTTGTCCTTTTTTTATGTAGCTTTGATCCATTTTTGCTGGAGTTGTGTGTCTAATTTTTGGTTTATTTTTTTGAAATTTTTAATGTAAAGTTGGTCCACAATTTCTAGTATTATATTATATATTTATATATTATATTAAAAGTGGGAAGTTCCAATGTTAAAAGTTGGATTACGATTTTGCCCCTATTTTAAATCTAAATATTATAAATTTAATTAATTAAATATTAAATAATAATATTTTAGTTATTTCATGAATTGTAAATTATAGATTAGTAAGACAATTGAAAGGTCATTAATTGAATTATCTATTGAATTAGCCAAAAAGAAAGTAAAGTAACGAGTGTGCCTTTTCATTGGCATTAGAATTATGTGTTTCAACTTATTAGTACTTATTAGGAATTAGTGTTCTTAAATGTATACTTATCCTCTTTGTAACTATGAAGAACCCAAACATTTTTTTAATGATAATTACTGACATTTAATAGAATTATAAAGTGAGAAATAAATATATGGTTGAAAATGTGTATGAGAAAAGAGCAAGAGATACATGTATGGTAGGGATTATGAGATGAGAGCAAGACACATGTTTTGATAAAATAGTCATATAAGAAGGCCATGTAGTGTTGCAATTTGAGGGACTCGCGAGGATTAAAGCACGATCACAGCAAGATGATATTAATTTCACAATATGGATTATGGACAAGAAAAGAGAACTTGTGTTTGATTCTATTCACATGATTTTGGAAGATCGATGAGTCCATAGGATCTCCTATAGATTACATAATGAATGTAATGTTCCAAAAGAAAACAAGCTTTTGTGTCTTTTTTGACCATCCAATCTATGAGTGTGGATTAGGGAAGCATTTCTTCCTATTTGAAATCTTTTGTTGCTCATGAATTTGATAGACTACGTGATGGTGCAATATAATAACAGAAAGATACGTCAAGCATACAACTTACAAGCATGCATCTTTAGCTTGTATTGGGGGGAATGGTGGTCCCTCAGAGCACTGCAAATGAATATGATACCACATGACATGATAAGCTTCAGTGTAGGCAGGAGTAGACCTAAGAAAGAATAAAAAGCAAGCAGACACTTACTACCTCAGAGCCAATTGTATCAGAACAAGGAAACACTATGCATAATCGCATTTGTGCACAAACAGTGAAATCTGAAGACAGATCTCAAGAATTAACTCTGCAGGAATCAAATATATTTATACCACTATTTAATCATGAATGTAAGTACTACACCATTCTGCAAACAGAGCACCTTCAGACTCCTATCAAAACAATTTTGCCAGTATACCAGCATTCAGCAATTTCACATCAACTAGCTTTTAAGAATGAAAGGAACACCGGTGTCAGATAATGAAGTTCAACTATCTTACTCATTCTCCATACCAGCTGACAAGAATGAGTTCTTCGCATATAACATACTTTTATCGTAATTTACCTTGTCAGAGCATAATCCTTAAAACCATTAACTAGGCAGCGAGCTTCCAGAGTGCCGATGCATCCACTTAAACGAGGCTCCCCACCATTCACCACCTTGCTCCAAGTCACAAACAATGGGCTGAAATGCAGTTTACGCCACACGTGAACAAAGCATCCAAAGCTATTTTACGCTTTGGTTTGGCTTTTCACGTGTAATAAAGGAAAGACTAGCAATGAAGCATCAATTTGGTTAGCTTACAAAAAGGACAACCAGAAAACCTCACCTAGTCAAAACTGATAAATAGATGCACTTTTCCAACTTAGTATTAGCCTAGACCCTAAGCTCATTGGATGAACAGAATGTGAAGAAAATGTGCTTTATGCCTAATGCAATCCTAGAAGTTAGCTCATAATGTACATATTTATAAGGAGATAACATTCAACTTCCTCAACTAATTTGGACACTTAAACACCTCTAACACACTATGACTGGACAGTTGACGCGTGGAAAATATAACATTGGGGGTCTTGACATTGGAAAACCAAGACCATATACGTAGACAATAGCTTATTCCCTACAAATGTGGAACTATTAACTCACACAACATTATAAAGAAAAATTAGTTAGAAAGAGAGAAAATTATAAAGAAGGGAAAGCTCCCAATGTGTTTAAAAGAAGTGACCTATATAAAATCCTACGTGGAGAACGTTTGATGTAAAGTGAAGATCATTTTCGTATGGCTATCATAAATCAACACTAATAAATTTGATAGAATATTGAGATTAAAATGAATTACGAATATTTACAATATTGGATAGACGCTATGGAAGATATAAAACTATTAGAACAATTAATGCAAAATAATTTATACGAATACCTAAGAACCCAAGATATGTTATATCTAGAATATATCATAAATAATACTCCCTCTGTTCCAATTTATATGACATAGTTCGGATTTCGAGATTCAAACAAGTTTATCTTTGACCGTAAATTTTTCATATATCTTTTAAATATTTTGAATTATCAATTATTGTGACTTATAGTACTTTTTATGTAGTTTATAAATATATAAATTTCA
>JAJOOO010004149.1:0-28503 GCA_029582685.1 Solanum piurae | reverse complement strand
TTTGAGACATATTGTATAAAGTCTAGAAAGTCTTCCGCTTACTATTTAATGAAAGTATCTTCGTGTGTGAAGAAAGTTTTTAATTCCTTATGGTTTTGGTGTCTATGCGATGAATGAATGCTAAGAGGCTTGTATTAGACCTCTTCGAGGTCGAGTACGCTGGTTACGACTAGAGGGTGCTCCCGGGTCGTGACACCTAAGGAGTGGGTCGACATGAGGATTCGCTCGAGAGAGTGAACCCTAGTCCCATATCCTAACACTCAGCTCGAGAGAGTGAGTGGGGTAAGGCGTAGGCTGGTCTTCATGCGGCAAGTGGGTGTCTGAGAGGAACCCATTTGAAACGGGGTAAGTTGCTCGAGAGAGAATTTATTCCCACGTAAAGCTTAGCCTAGTAACTATTACTCTATATATTTTCTATCGAAAGCATGTACCCAACAATTTAGATTAACCCGTATTCCGGTTACATCCCAAGAATCCTCTCTCATTATTTAGAAATCTTTGTTTATTTTGTTGTTTTTACTTACTAGTGACAAAACCCCCATTGTTAATTGACACTTTTGTGTCCCCCTTTAATTTACAATGTTTTTAATCGTTAATGTCTTTAGCTACGACTAGTTAGAACAAATTTATTTTTCTATTAATTTTCAAAACAACTCCCTTGGGACACGACCCCAACCCTTGATTGGGTTACTATATTATTGGACGATTGTAGACACTCGTACTGGAAATTATGTCGTTGATTATGCCAAACATCAAAATGGCACTGCTGCCGGGGAGTGGTTTTATTTTAGAATTTTTAGTTAAGTTGAATTTTTTTCTAGTTAGTTATAGTGATACTTACTTAATTTTTAGTTTTGGTTTGCTTGTTTGTGTGTTGAAACAGGAAGAATGAGTGTGAATGATGACAAAGGTCCCATTTGGACCAAGTGCTATCTTCTCTCTACCTTGAGCCAAAAGAGGGGGGGCCTTATGAAAATGAGGCAAACCTCACTAATGGAACTTGAGTGAGGAGTTGCGTCGTGCCACGACGTTAAATAAGGCGCTTCTTTGGAGGCAACCTAAGGTTTTATCGCTTTATGTTTATTTTAGAAATAATGGTGTATTGATTGTGCAGATGGAAGTATGTAGAGTGAACGAAAAGTGCAGATTGGCGAGTTACAGGACCATTCCACGAATTGCCGAAGGGTTCGGCGACCCCGAACAACACCGCTGTTAGACTCAAGACCAATTTACATTGGAGTTTGTAAAACTCGGCGTGCCCAGGAAATTATTGGCGATTCGTCGACCTGGTCGGCGATTACGATATAGTTCGCCGTTTGGACCCCCAGTTTAACTAGAGGTCCAGTAAAACTCTACGAGGTATGTATCCACTCAGGGAGTCACCAAATGGATTAGCGACCATGACTAATGTCGCCGAATGGGCGAGAACTGGACGGTTTCTTAGAAGGCCAAAGGTTTAATTTTTCAAAATCTTCACTTTCCCTTGCTTTCAAACTTCGCAAACTCGCACCTAGTTAGTATTTTCAAAATTTTTACATTCCATAAGTATTTTGGTTGTTGATTGGTTCTCGGACTTTGGATCACTTTGCCGCCTAGCATTTCAATATTTATTAATCGACATAAAAGGTTGGTTTTCCAAACCCCAAGATTATTTTATCAATTTTCTACTCATTTGCAATGATCTTATCTTAGTGATGTGTGCTGGACCTCTCCGATCTTAATTGTTTTTGCTTATGCTTGTGATAATCTTACCCGTAGTGTTCATATTGTTAAAGTCCCATATTTTTGTGCCTTACAACTGGTTAAATCTTGTGGGGTTGTGCTTGCATGTTGTTGAGCCTAGAAGGGAGAAGTCTGAGTATCCCGAGATATGGTAAATACCAATATTCTCATGCCACCCCAGAAAAGAGCACGGGATATCACAATAAATGAAAGAGGGTCAAATCCTCCCAAGAAGGGAAGACAAGAACCTCCACCTCAAAATAAAGGCAAGGGCAAGAGGCCCATTTTTGATAGGGAGACTACTCCCCGAGGCCCCTATATTCCTTTATGGGCCCGGGGATTCTATGCAGCTGTGTATGCCTTTTTGGCGGATACACCCTTGGCAACTCCTAGTGGGTCTGGTAATGCTGTTTCTTCCGAGGTAGGTCCGAGCACTGAAGCCCAAATCTAGACATATGCACCAGGCACTGATGCCCAGACAGATGGAGAGATTGCATAGACATGATCCTTTCTTTACCTCCCTCTCTGTCTTTCTTTTGTTTACATTCTGGATATTTGATTATTTGCATTTGAGGACAATTTTTTTTAAATTTATGGTGGGGTGAGGCCCACTTTTGTGTGCTATTCGTAAATCGTGTTTTGTTTATGTATTTGAGTTTTTGTGTTTAAATTTTGTTGACACTACTTTCGTGGAAGGTTTGAGCTTGTGGCTCCTTTTGCTTTTAATTTCAAATGATTTTGACCCTTTAGAGAAATTTTCGCCACCTCTTGTATTTTTGAATGTGGTTGTTCTCTTGCAAATTTGAGTATTGGTTTTGATCAATACTGATGACTTGAATAGTTTTCATAATCGAACATAAATGAATGCGCGGCTATGACGAGGCCAATTAAAGTTGCATAGAAAATATGTGAACTCTTTGCATCTCGTTGTGACTAGCCAATTATCAGACCGAGTCTCTTGTGATGAACATTGCACACTAGGGAAAGTGTGGAGTCTTGTGTGATGAGCTTACTGTGAACCATGCATGATAACACCTAGAATTTGCCCCGTTGGTCCGGTCGTCTAAGTAAGGCTATATCTTGATATGATCTTAGGCAACTTCGAAGAGTGTGAGCCAATTTGACATATACCTCTTTTGTGGCCTACCTTGTGAGTGTGTGAACCTCTTTTGAACACCCCTTGAGCCTTACCTTTCTTTGGAAGAAACTTGATGAAAACATGACCTCCATTAATCCACTACCTATAATCCTCTTGATTTGTGGTTGATTGAATAGCCAAATTAGGCCAAAAGCCTAAGTTGGAGGTGTTGTAAAAAGAGAAGGCAAGTCAAGAAGTGCAAGAAAAGTCTCCTTTAACCCATGGTTTTGAAAAAAATGGAACCCCTCCATACAAAAGAGAGAGAGAGAGAGAGAGAAGAGAAAAGAAAAGTATGAAAAAGAAAAAGTCATAGAATAAAGTACAAAAGAAATGGGGTTTCCAAGGAAAGTGAATAATGGGATGACTTATGAGCACTAAACAAAATGATGAAAAAATAGGAAAGGAAGTGTTGTGAGCATCACATTTCATGATAATGAAAGTCACTGAGCCTAAATGACCATACCTTTGCACTCAGCCCCATTACATGCTTTGAAAATACCTGTTTGATCTTGAATGAGCTGAAGCAAGTGTCGATTGGAAATTACGGGAAAACCTATGGGTGATGTCATGCATTATGTCATCTTTGTGAGTGTGAGCGTTGCATTTGATTCCAAAACTTTAAATTGTTGAACCATTGTGTGTGAATATTGAATCATTCTTTATGTGAGGGCATTTGAACACTTTAGATGAGCTTGAACTTGCATTTGAAGAAAGTATGGTGAGCTTGATATTCTTTGATAATGGTGTGTCACAACTTGAAACTTTGAGTACACATTTGATCTTCGCATGAGTAAATTTAGTCTTGTGTGTGCATTCATGATTGAGTCTTGTGTAGCACTGTTCGAGACATCCTTTTTGAACTGCCGAACTTGAGTTTTACTTTAGGACAAACAAAAGTTTAAGTTGGGGGTGTTGATGAGTCCACAATTTAGACTCATTTAGGGATTCATTTTAATAGAATTAGTGTCCTCAAATGCATATTTGGTCTCAATAACTGATGTAAATCCTTAAGTTTTAGGTATTTGGAGTTTGAGATAAAACATGGACACTACTTGGAAAAAAGGAACAAAACGGTTGAAAAGATGAAGAAAAGAAGGCCTGAGGATCGCCTAATTCACCGAATGGCCTTAACCTCGCCCAAAGTTCCAGTGTGCTGAGCCCTGAAGGAAAAGATCAAGTTGGCGATGAAAGGGAACAGTCGGCGCGTCGCCGAACAGTTTCGCAAAGCAGTACTATATCGCCCAATTATCCAGAATGCGAAGATGCTGAAGGCAAAAGATGAAAGGCGATGAAGCAGACCAAAGGGCGGATCGCCGAGTGCATCGGTGATCCCGACTAACTGCGACGAGTTAACCTTCGCAACACATTTTTTGACAACTATAAATACTAGTTGAATTTTTATCTTAGTATGCAATATCAGATTTTTAGTCTGGAACAATTAATATAATTTTTAGTACTTTTTATTTTTGCTCTGAGTTTGAGAGGGTTTTGAAAACTTGAAGAAGAAGAGGGTTTCATCTCGAAGGATTTGGACTTGGGTCTCTTGGATTCTTCATTCTTGGCCTGTAACAATACTTAAATCTTCATACCCATTTTAATGCAAGCTCATTTAGGTATAAATTTCTATCTCTTGATGTGTGGCTAAAAACCCTAATTCTTGGGGTTTGATTTAGCGAGTATGGGTTAAGATTGTTGTTGGGTCTTGCTTGCTGATAGATTAGATGTAGTTTAATGGTGATTTCGTCTAGTAGTTGTGGATGAATTTAATAAATTTGTAGTTGCAAATACAAGTTTATTTATGTGTTTTCAGCTTGCTCGAGAGAGAAGTCGCGAAACCAAGACTACTAGATTGATGGCCTAAGGAGTGGGTCGACATAAGGTTAGCTCGAGAGAGTGAACCCTAGTCCCATATCCTAACACTCAGCTCGAGAGAGTGAGTGGGGTAAGGCGTAGGCTGGTCTTCATGCGGCAAGTGGGTGTCTGAGAGGAACCCATTTGAAACGGGGTAAGTTGCTCGAGAGAGAATTTATTCCCACGTAAAGCTTAGCCTAGTCACTATTACTCTATATATTTTCTATCGAAAGCATGTACCCAACAATTTAGATTAACCCGTATTCCGGTTACATCCCAAGAATCCTCTCTCATTATTTAGAAATCTTTGTTTATTTTTTTGTTTTTACTTAATAGTGACAAAACCCCCATTGTTAATTGACACTTTTGTGTCCCCCTTTAATTTACAATGTTTTTAATCGTTAATGTCTTTAGCTACGACTAGTTAGAACACATTTTATTTTTCTATTAATTCTCAAAACCGCTCCCTTGGGACACGACCCCAACCCTTGGTTGGGTTACTATACTATTGCACGATCGTAGACACTCGTACTGGAACTTGTGTCGTTGATTATGCAAAACATCACTCCTCAAGTAAAACTCAAGTTCAGCAGTTCAAATAGGATGTCTCAAACAGTGCTACACAAGACTCGATCATGAATGCACACAAAAAGACTCAACTTACTCATGCAAGGATCGATTTTGCACTCAAAGACTCAAGTTGTGACTCACCATTACTAAAGAATCTCAAGCTCACAATACTTGCTTCAAATGCAAGTTCAAGCTCAACAAAAGTGTTCAAATGCCCTCACACAAAGAATGATTCCATATTCACACACAATAGTTCAATCAATTATAACTTCGAAATCAAGATCAACACTCACACTCACAAAGATGAACACAATGCATGATTTCACTCATTGGTTTACCCGTATTTTCCAATCAACACTTGTTTCTGCTCACTCAAAATCACAAAGGTCTTTACAAGGCATGTAACGGGGCTGAGTGCAAATGTATGGTTATTTAGGCTCAGTGACTTCTATCCTCATGAAATGTTGTGTGAACAACAATTTCTTCCTCTTATTTATCATTCTCATTCATGCTCAAAAGCCACCCATTATTCATCTTCCTGGGATTGTTGGATACCCCATTTTCTTTGCATTTTCACAACTTTATTCCACAACTTTTTCATTCTTTTCTTCTTTTTCTCTCTTTTTTGTATGGAGAGGTTCCATTTTTCTCAAAACCATGGGTCAAAGGGGACTATCTTTCATTTCTTGATTTGCATTCTCTTTTCACCACACCCCCATTTTAGGCTTTTGGCCTATGTTGGCTATTCAAACAAACACCACAAATGATGAGGATTATGGGTAATGGATCAAGAAAGGTCACAATTTCATTAAGTTTCTTCCAAGAAAAGGTTAAGGCTCAAGGGGTGCTCAAGCGGGGTTCACACACTCACAAGGTAGGCCACAAAAAGAGGTATAGTGTCAAATTGTTTCTCACTCTTTAAAGCTGCCTAAGATCATATCAAGAGATTTCATCATCTAGTTAACCAGACCAACGACGCAAATTCTAGGTGTCATTATACATGATTTCACTTATCAGGACACTTCATCCAATACTAAGTGCCCACGATCGTTGGCCAGTAATATAACCCAACTAAGTGAGTTGGGGTCAAATCCCACAAGGAGTGGTTTGTAATCGAGAATCAATAAAAAAACATGAATGTTCTCAAGTCAATCATAGGTAAAAATTTTTACGAATAAAAGCATTGTTCAAGTTTGGGATGACACACGTGTCAAATAACAGGGGGTTTGTATGCATTTATCAACTAAAACACAAATAATACGAAAATAACAATATCGAGACGGGTTCTTGAGATGTGATTGGATTATGGGTAAGGCAAACAACAAGATAATTGCAATTAATAGTAAAAAACTGTAAATCAGTGAATAAGCTAGACTTTAGTGGGGATACAGTTTCTCTCGAACAATTTACCTCGAATCAAATTTGGTTTCTCTCGAACACCAATAAGCAACAATTAAGCACAACCTTCGCTTTAGTCCATTCACTCTCTCGAGCTGAATGTGTGGAAAAGGGTTTAGGAGTCACTCTCTCGAGCTGAACCCATAACAAGCCAATACCCACAGACCATTGATTCAGTAATTTTAGTTTTAAAATCTCTCTCTCTAGCAAGCCAAAAACACGAAGTTAGGATTGTATTTGCAACTACAACCCATTAAATTCAACCACAATTACTGAACGAAATCACCTTTAAACAATAATTAAACTATCAATTAACAATATCCAACAGTTAAATCATCTCATAATCACATAATCATACCCCAATAATTGGGGTTTTAGCTAGACATAATAAAAAGGTGGAAATCCTTACCAAATTGTGTTTCCATCAACTGGGTAAGATTAATATTGTCTTTACAGAGGTCTATGATGAAGAATCTTCAACACCCATTTCCAATTTCTTAGAAATGAAAATCTTCAAATCTTCAAAGCTAAGGAAATATTGTTTCTCTATTCTCAGTTCTAAGCTCTCAACTCAAAACTGAATAATACTAATTCTACAATGAAAACTCTGTATTGATACTAAAAATTAAAAATGTATTTATAGTTTCCAAAAAATGTGCTGCGAAGGACCATTCGGTGCAATAAGTGGGGATCGCCGATCAACTCGGCGATCCGCCCTTTGGTCAATTCCATCGCCTTTCTTCTTTGGCCTTCAGTATCTTCAAGTTCTTTAACTTTGGGCGATAAAGCACTACATCGCGGAACCGTTTGGCGACTCGCCCACTGCTCCTTTCTATCGCCGACTTTATTTTCTCCTTCAGGGCTTAAATGGTAACTATTGTTGTAGGCAAATTCTATCAATGGAAGATGATCGTCCCAATTACCCTTGAAGTCAATGACACATGCTCTCAACATATCCTCTAGGATTTGAATAGTGCGTTCCTCTTGACCATCCGTTTGGGGGTGGAAAGTGGTATTAAGCTTAACATTGGTACCAAGCCCTTGTTTGAATGCCTTCCAAAAATGTGAAGTAAATTGAGTGCCCCAATCCGATATAATAGATAAAGGAACCCCATGCAACTTCACTACTTCTTTAATGTACAGTTTGGCATAGTCTTCCGCTGAAAAAGAAACCCTAACGGGAATGAAGTGGGCTGATTTAGTCATCCTATCCACAATGACCCAAATAGAATCATGTTGCCTTCGGGTATGAGGCAAACCCACAACAAAGTCCATATTCACCTCCTCCCACTTCCAAGTGGGAATATTTATATCTTGGAGCAAAGCTCCGGGTTTCAAGTGCTCGGCCTTAACTTGTTGACAATTCAGACATTTGGCTACAAAATACGCTATATCCTTCTTCATACCATTCCACCAATAGACTTCCCATAGATCACGGTAACATCTTGGTGTCCCCTGGATAAATATAATACCGCGAACCATGAGCCTCTTCTAAAATTTTCTCCCTTAAGCCATTAACATTCGGAACACATAATCTACCTTGGTACCTAAGCACCCCATCTCCCCCTTGGGAGAAAGCCTCTACAGACTTGTTGAGAACCGATTCTTTCAACTCCATCAATACGGGATCTAGGTGTTGTTTAGACTTCACATCAACAACAAAGGACGATTCAGAACTATGATGAACCATAAATCCACCTTTGGTGGAATACACTAGTTGGACACCTAACCGGGCCATCCTATGCACATCACGAACCAATTCCTTCTTCTCATCTTCTACATGAGCCACACTACCCATGGACAATCTACTTAGGGCTTCTGCAACAACATTAGCTTTGCCGAGGTGGTAAAGGACACTCATGTCATAATCTTTCAAAAGCTCTAACCGTCTTCTTTGTTGGAGATTCAAGTCGTTTTGGCTAAACACATATTGAAGACTCTTGTGGTTGGTAAACACGTCTACATGTACCCCATAGAGATAGTGTGTCCATATTTTCAAAGCAAACACAACCACCGCTAATTCAAGGTCACGAGTTGGATAATTCTTCTCATGGACCTTGAGTTGCCTTGAGGCATAGGCAATCACCTTACCATAATGCATAAGGACACATCCAAAACCCACCCGAGAAGCATCACAATACACTACAAACCCATCGGTACCCATCGGTACCCTTCGGTAAGGTCAACACCGGAGCCGAAGTAAGTCTATCTTTCAACTCTTGGAAGCTTTTGTCACAAGCCTCCGACCACACAAACTTAGCTTTCTTTTGAGTCAAGGTCGTCAATGGAGATGTAATGGATGAGAAGCCCTCAACAAATCTCCTATAATACCCGGCCAAACCCAAAAAGCTTCGAATATCAGTGGGATTTAGAGGTCTAGGCCAACTCTTGACCGCATCCTTCTTCTTAGGGTCAACCTCTATACCCATGCTCGACACAATGTGACCAAGGAAAGCAACCGACCTTAGCCAAAACTCGTACTTGGTAAACTTAACATAAAGTTGATGGTTTTTAAGGACTTGCAACACAATCCTCAAATGTTTCATATGATCACCTTCACTCCTCGAATAGATCAAAATATCATCAATAAAGACGATCACAAATGAATCAAAATATTACCTAAATACCATGTTCATTAGGTCCATGAATGCCGACGGGTATTTGTTAGACCAAAAGACATAACTAGGAATTCGTAGTGACCATATCTTGTTCGGAAGGCCGTCTTAGGAATGTCAATCCCTCTTACCCTAAGTTGGTGATAGCCCGACCTTAAGTCAGTCTTCAAAAAGTAACTCGCCCCTTGGAGTTTGTCAAACAAATCGTCAATCCTAGGGAAGGGTACTTATTCTTTATAGTGACCTTGTTCAATTGACGGTAATCAATACACATCCTAAGGGACCCATCCTTCTTTTTCACAAACAATACCGAGGCACCCCATGGAGATATGCTTGGTTGAATAAAACCCCTATCTAGCAAATACTTGAGTTGTGCTTTCAATTCCTTCAACTCGGCCGGAGCAATCTGGTAAAGGGGAATGGATATGAGGTGTGTATCCAATTTCCCGTTCGGGAGAAATTCCGGGCAACTCATCGGGAAAGACTTCCAGAAATTCCCTCACTACGGGGACCGACTCTAAAGGAAGAGTCTCAGACTCAATGTCCTTAACTCTTACAATATGGTAGAGACACCCCTTAGAAATCATTTTCCTAACTTTTAGACATGAAATGATTCGACCTCTAGGGATTGAATTTCCCTCTTTCCATTCTAAAATGGGTTCATTTGGTGTTGAAACTTTACTACCCGAGTTCTACAATCAATAGAAGCAAAACAGGCATGCAACCAATCCATCCCCAATATGATATCAAAGTCCAACATATCTAATTCTACCAAATCAACCAAAGTGACTCTATGAGACAAAGAGATAGGGAAACTCCTATAAAATCTTTTAGCTACAACCGAATCATCTACCGGGGTAGACACGGAAAACTGTTCTTTTAACTCTTCGGGAGGTACTTCAAATTTCATAGCCACAAAAGGGGTAACAAAAGGTAAAGTGGCATCGGGGTCTAATAATGCATAAACATCAATTGAAAATACTTGCAACATACCAGTAACAACGTTCGGGGAACCCTCTTGATCACTTCGGGATTGGAGGGCATATAAGCGGTTCTTCTTGGGAGCATCGGAATTGGAACCACTTGGAGAAGCTTGGATACCCTCTCTTCCCTTGGCCACATGGGTTAGAAAATCTTTCAATTGATGCCCATTTTTTCCACATCCATAGCACACACCCAATCCGGCAAGATATTTCCCCTCATGCTTTTTGCCACACTTGGCACAAGTAGGCCTCTCTACGAAAGATCACCCCTATTGACTCCTTGAGGCTTAGGGTTAGTCACCCTTTCTTTGTTTGGCCTAGGATCATTGGAGAAGCCTTGGTTGGTAAACTTCTTCTTAAACCTTGATCCACTTTGACCTTCAAACTTACCCTTAAACGAATTTCCTTCTTCGGTCCTTGGCCTTTTTACCTCTCTGTCTTCTTCCTAAGCCTAGTCTCCTCAACTTGTTGAGCATAAACCATCAACCGTGAGATATCCATGTTTTTATGGAGCATTTCCGCTCGATATTCTTCTTCAATGGCATCGGAAATACCAGTCACAAATTGGCTCATCTCATCCCTTGGATTAGAGACCAAAGAGGGGGCATATTTGGACAACTCAGTAAATTTCAAAGAGTATTCTTGGACACTCATCTCTCCTTGGCGAAGGTTGATGAACTCCTCAACTTTGACTTCCCTCTTCTCACGGGGGAAGAACCTATCAAGGAAGGCCTTCTTGAATACTTCCCAACTCACGAGACCCACTCTTATATCCCTATTCTCCTTAAATTGAGTGTACCACAGGTGGGCCACATCTTTTAATTGATACCTGGCAAGTTTGACTTTCTCAATAAAGGTCACCCCCATAGCATACACTATTTTGTAGACCTCTTCCACAAATTCTTGTGGGTCTTCATTCACCTTGGAACCAAAGAACGTAGGAGGGTTCATTCAAGTAAAGTCTCTCAACCTTAAGGCCATGGTGCTCACATTAGGATTTTCTTGGGGTACCACATCTCGGTTAGGTTGGGCTGTTATAGCTTGGGTTTGAACGGTGACGTCTTGAGCTTGAGTAGACATGAGTTGAGTCAATGTTTGAAGATCCGCCCTTATCTCAACATTAGTCATAACTTCTTCATCATTAGGAACTTGAGGGGGAACCTGCTCAGTAACATTCTCCTCTACCGCCCTCCTAGCATTAGCCCTTATTGTATTCATAGCCTATAAACATAAGAGAAGGGTTAGGAAAATGACTTCATAGAGTTAGGACTCCAAAGCACGACTAAAGAGTAATAAAGGAAGTGAAAGTTCCTAAACATCTTATAGCCTCTCATTCATAAGTGTGGCGCGCTTCACACTCATGAACAAGACTCTACTAGACGCGGTTCATGAGACATCAACCTAATTATCATCCCAAAACCTTATGCTGTGATACCAAGTTTATCACGACCCAGGGGTACCCCCTAGACATAATATGACGTACTTGACCCCGAAGGGGTCTCATACAAGCCTCTAGCATCATCATAACATAAGACATAGAAATAATGCGGAAAAATTTAAAACTTTACAATCGAATTGAAACTTCATTTTTCATAAAAGAAAATCATAAGAGTCTAGACCTTTTGTCTCATTCACCATCTAAAACATAGGAATACAAAGTTTGGGACTTATCCCTTTACATCAATAAAAGTCTCAATATACGAAGTAAAATAGGAAACTAAGAATAGGAAACCCATCGTCGAACTTGAGGACTCACCACAACTTGGAGATAAGCAATCCAAGTCTTCTTCAAGAAATAAATATGTAAGCCACCTAGCCAGATCCTACACTCATTGTAGAAGTAGAAGAAATGGGTTAGAACATAAGTACTAAGTATGGAAGCATGCATAAAATCCTTGAAATATGCTAAAAAGGACATTTTAGTCAAAAGTATGCATTTATCAAGTTTGAAAACCATAACATAAAGGAACCATCTCATAACATCCTACTAAGTCTACTTGTGGAATGTAAAAGTGAAATCCCATACCCCCACTCCTACTAAGTAAACCCAACAAGAAGTCATAGTATAGTTCATGTCTAATTCATTATCTTATCATATAGGGAAGAGTATCCATAACCGACATAGACCATATGAGCTACATGGAATACAGTGTCGTGTAACGCCACACCGAAAGAAAATGTCCTACTTGCCTAAGATAGAACTAACATGTTTAGCCTTTAGGTGGATCCAATAGCTAAAGTCTTATGTTGGCACATAGTTATGAGATAGGGAGATTACTTATAGAAACCCGACCTGTTGCATTAGCGGAGGAGTTTCCATCTCATGAGTTAACTTAGATGACCCAACCTCTTGCATTGGCGGAAGGGCCTTTACCTCATTGACCATATCCACTCGGTGCTTAACATTATTTCCCAAATTATACATAATTAGTCTTTGAATTGCATTTACATGTGTGAAGGATTGCTCTACCCTTCATTCAATACAACCTATAAAATAGCTCATAGAATCAATAAAGTGAGAATGTACTTTCAACCTTAGAATCAACATTAGTATGTCAGTAGAACTTTCACATTACATTCATAGTGTTTTCATGAGAATAGACTTTCCATCAACACAATAACATTATCATCATCCTAGACAATTCATACATAATCAAGTGTAGGGGTAAGGGAAGAATAAACTTTCAACAATACCTCAATTTACACAATAGTCATAGGATCTTCACCTTTCAAGTGAATCATAAGTTCATACACAACTTTCATCAACATGTACAAACCCTAGTAATTTACCCCTTTCAAGGGTCATGAATCAAGTCTCACAATTACACCTAAAGACACTACAATAAGCATGAATAAAACAAGATTCAATAACTAGATTAACATGGACACAATTCATAGTAATAATCTTGCATCAAAACACCCATCACAACTCATGAAATTGGGGTCATGGGAGTGTTCATGGGTTCATGGGGAATTTTACAATAAAAATCACCATTAAACATCAAATCATCCATAATATAAGACAATTAACATAATGAAATCATTTTTAGGAAGAACCCATGGCTAGAATCAAAACCCTAGATTTTGAACAATTCATCAAATTCAAAATTAGAGTTGAAGGGGTTCATGGATAAAAGTGTTCCATGAATCAAGATTTCCATACCTTAATTAAAGCTTTGCCCACGAATTGGAGTTGAGAAGATGGATTCTTGAGCCCTATTCTTCAAGTTCTTGGTGTTTTTCAATGGAGGAACTCTAGAGAGAGAAATATTGGAGAGGAGAGGAATTTGGGGAAATATTTGGGTGTTATGAATTAATGACTTGTATTGGATATTTTTAACTTAAAATCAACTTATATTTTGCCCCTAAAAATACCCAAAACGACCTCACTTTGATTGGACTTAAAAAGTAAAAGACTCAAATGACCCTCACTTAAAGCCCCCGTCCAGGTCTCACGCCCATTTTCATGAGCCATGGTGAGGACCACGACTCGTGGTCCTTCTCGTGAAGATTGGGACAGTGGCTTGATGTTTGGCACATTTGGCTCATGATCCCAAGGCATGACCACGATCCCCTTCACGAGGCGTGAAGTGGACCACATGTCGTGGTCCCCCTCGTGAAAGGTGAGGTAGTAGATAAGCTACTTGGCGCCCTTAGCTCACTGCCTAAGGCAACTCCACTAGGCCTCCCACTAGCCGTGGTGATGGCCGTGGAAGTTGAGGTAGTGGCTAGGAAAATTGGTGGCCACACTTTCATGGCCAAGGAAAAGCCACACTCACCTTCACGATCCATGGTGAGGACCACAACTCGTGGTCCTTCTCGTGAAGGTTGAGGCAGTAGCTAAAGGCTAGGGGCTGCCTTGGCCTTTGGCATTGGCTTGGCCCCTTTGCCATGGCACTTGCCTCATTGCCTTGATCTCTATACTCACATTCAAGACGTTCATTCTCATGTGTAGGCTCTAGCTTAACTTATCATTTTACGGAGTGTTACACCGTGATAACTGTGTGTCAGTCGCTATAGTGGGCATGGCGAGGAAGAATCAGAACTCAAGTTCCTATAAGTGTGAAACAACGAAAATGCATCTGAAATAAAGTGGTGTCCGAAGAGGCATCGGGCTCCACCCTTAATACATGAGGGGTGCTATGTTTTAGAGGGAGGATTTGTGTTTCTCGAGTTGATGATTTAAATCAGAATGTGTTGGTATAATCTCATGCTTGACGGTTTTTGATTCATTCAGGTGTAACCAAGATGTATTGGAATTTGAGGCAACTCTATTGGTAGCTTGGGTTGACATGTGACATGATATTTCAGGTTGGTGAACAAGTTTAATTGAAGGTGTCACCAATAAAAGCGGTGATGAGGTTCAATAAGAAGGGTAAACTTATCCTTGTCATATTGGTCTACTCGAGGTTCTTGACGGTGTGGGGCCAGTATCATATAGGTTAGCCTTGCTGCTTAGTTTCTGGAGTCCATTAAGTGTTCCATGTATCCATGCAGAACAAGTAGAACGAGGATGGGGAGTACATTATCAAGTGGGACTTGAAAGTTCTAGACAAGGATCTACAGTATGAGGAAGAATCACTTGAGATGCATGATCGGGATGTCTAAAAGTTAAGAACAGAGTAAATTAGATTGATAAAGGTTTAATGGAAACATCATCTGGTTGAGGAGCAGGTACTACCTTATTCTTGACTTAGCACAATTGTTTCTTATGTGATCTTTTGGGGATGAGTGATGGGTAAATTGATATCTATTGTAATGACCAATCAATGTGCTGGTATTTGACAACACATCTAATGTTTTTAACTAGAAATAACTGTGCATTCTTTAGTAACAATAGTGTATTTTGATTTTTTTCTAATGTGTTGGGTTAGAAATCAATCAAGGCAAGAAAAAAGTGAAATGGAGCTAAGTGTCAAAAGGAGGGCTCTAAAGATAGGCCCGACGGACCGTCAGGTGCACCATCATACCTGAAGGAATTTTGCAAACTCTCTGAAGTTTTGTGATGAAGGAGGTGATGGACCGTCAGACCTTTGATGGGCCATCAAAGTTAATGTAGACCTACAAGAATGTTACAATTCTCTAAAGTTTTGTGATGACCAAGACAATAGACCGTCACACATGTGACGGGCCGTCACACACAACGTCAGATGAGCTTCAGGATTTTTGCTTTCTATTTTAAAAATTCAAAATTCTTGGAATTATAAATACTATTTTTAGGATTTTATTTTATCATCTTTGTTTTATCAAATAGATGATATTTTCTTGAACTGAGTTTGAATGAGAGTTTATTCGCTTATTAAAATCAAAGTTTTTATTGTCTTTAACTCTTTTAAGTAATTACGTCTTGAATAGATGCTATTATATATTATTTTTCATTAAGCATGAGTGGCTAAACCCCATAACCAACAGTTGTGGAATCCATGACGGCTTGACCTAAAACTAGGATTTTTACAGAATGAATTGCATGTTATATCTGTATATCTTATTATCTCTTTCATCGTAATTGACTTCTAATGGTTGCAAATATTAGGACCTACCTTAAGTTTTGCTTATTTGAGTAAAAAGGCTAAAACTTGGAAAAAAGTTAATAACAAGAATTCGGGGATCTAGATTCGTCTAATGGTTACTGTTGTAGCAAGATCGACTAACTTGCTGTCACGACCCTAAGTACACCCTAGACGTGACATGGCGAATAGAGCCACGCGAGGCACTAAAAAAGTCACTTTACATAGGCATGACATAATGATTATACAATTTAAGAGTTATAGCAATATAAGTCTCAAATCATAAGATGACAAAAATGATACCAACAGAGTACATACGAAATGCACAGAATACTACTAAGTCAGACACAAGCCTTTCTAACATCAAATGAGTGGTTGGGATGTAACCCATACACCACGTACAAGTCTAAAACAAAAGACATCAAAAGCAATAAAGGAACATTAATAGCCTTGTCGGAGTATGATGACTGACCAATCCAAGTAGTCAAGCTGAGTAATCCAAAATCTAGGCACGTCCGGAGGAAAAGCGTCGGCCCTATATTATAAGACAATATAGGCACAAGTATGCATTAGTATATTGAATATACTAAGGCAATATAGGCATAAGTATGGTGAAAATGGGTGAAAAGATAAATATGATCATAGTGGGGACTTTAAACATGATACACATGAACAAACTAAAACATCATAAAAAACCTTTAAAGAGTAATGATAAATCATGAACAAGGTCAATGCATTCTTAAAACATAACGAAAGCTTTCATAAAACCTTTTGAAGCTAACTTAGTTCATTTTGTGGGATATTAGCTTTAACCAACAATAGACTGTGTGAGCTATAACGTGGAATCCATTGTAACTCCCACTCCGAGAAGGAAGAGTCTACTTGCCAAGGTAGAACTCTGTATCATATCATAAAGGTTGTGTGATCCACTAACTAGGTCATTTAAGACAATCCTACAGGGACACGTAGTTTGGAACTAGAGGTTGGTACTAGAGACTACCCTCTTTGAGTCTCCACCTCACAGTTCTCTCGGTGCTAAGTTAATCCCAATGGAATAGATAAAGTCAATTATCAAAGCATAACATGAGGAAAGACAACAATCATAATACCAATCCATATCATCAGTCATAATAGAGAAGCACCTTCAAATCATGATTCATACATATGTGAGAAAACCTTTCACAACCATGATGTCATAATATGTGAGAAAACCTTTCACAATTCATTGATACTTATCTCTAAAGCATCCATAGTTCATAAAACATCATTTTCGTAAGACATGCTGTAACACCCCAGAAATCTAATGACCTAAGCTAGAGCCTATCATGTTGTCTAGAGTCCTATATAGGGTTAATGTCAAGGTAACCGTCGCAACATGACCTCCCTAGGTTAGCACTAGTTCTTAAGTCCCTAAACGTCAAGGCATGGTCCCCCCAAGGACCCCCCAAGGATCCTTGATGAGGGCTAAAGGGCTGCTAAAAAACTGTCCAAGAACATTGTCATCCATGAAGGGGGGAACCACAAGGCGTGGATTGACTCACGCCCCGTAGATGGGAGTCGTGAGTCAAGACAAATCTCCCCCAAACGTCCCCCAATCCTCCATGTCTCAGTACCTATTGACGCCTTGCCAGTACGGGGGCGTCACCCAACCTACGGACCGTAGGTGGGTGGCGTGGGTTCAGACTTAGTCTCCCCCAACCCTTGGCTTGATTTTCCCCTCTCTGAACCAAACCACGAAGGACCAGTACAGTCCGTGGTTCCACCCACGCCTCGTAGGTGGGGGTCTGCAAAAGCTGTTCAAGTCGACTAAGGGTCAAACATTCCAATAAAATTCTAATTAATTAAGTATGAGTGGGGACGGTTATTTTTAGTTATTTTAGATCCATATAAATCGTTTTAAGTCATTAAACTTCACTTAACTCCTCATAACTCACAAGACCCAAACTTAAACCCACTCCCCTCTCAAAATATTCTCTCTCTAGACTCCATTGAAGAACAAAGAAGAAGATCAAGCTAAGGGTTCAAGATCCATCCTTTTAACTCAAATTTCTTGGGGAAATCATCAATAAAAGTATGGGATTCTTGATTCATGGAACACTTTTCTTCATGAAGCCCTTCAAACTCTAATTTCGAAATTGGTAACTTGTTAAAAAACTAGGGTTTTGATTCTAGCCATGGGTTCTTCCTAAAAATGATTTCATTATGTTAATTGTCTTATATTATGGATGATTTGATTTTTAATGGTGATTTTTATTGTAAAATTCCCCATGAACCCATGAACACCCCCATGACCCCAATTGCATGAATTTTGATTGGTGTATTGATGCAAGATGATTACTATGAATTGTATCTATGCTAATCTAGTTATTGAATCTTGTTTTATTCATGCCTATTGTAGTATCTTTGGGTGTAATTGTGAGACATGATTCATGACCCTTGAGTGGGGGTAAATTGCTAGGGTTTGTGTAGGATGATGAAGATTGTATATGAACTTATGGTCCACCTATGTAGGGATGATCTTATGGCTATAATGTATTGGTGATATTAATGCAATACATTTCTCCCCTACACCCTTACACTTATCTATGCATGAAAGGACCATGATTATGATATTAATGTTGTGTTGATTAAAAAGGACACTCTCATGAACATGATGTGAAAGACTTACTCACATACTAAGGATTCTAAGGGTGAAAGACTATTCTACCCTAAAGAATCCATGAGCTACCATGATGCCATGATGGTTGAGTGTTAGGCATTCTTCCATGAACATGATTATAAAGCAAAAACGTAACATGATCATAAAAGGGGAATTAGGCTTAGCACCGAGTGGATAGGAACAAGAGATGGAAACCTTTTACCTCAATTAGTCCGGGTTTCTAGTAGCAATCTCCCTATCCCATAACTATGTGCCCACATAGGTATCTTAGCTAGTGTATACACCTATAAGATAAACATGTTAGTTCTACCTTAGGAAAGTAGAACACCTCTTTTTGGTGTGGGTTCATGACACCGAATTCCATGTAGCTCACATGGTCTATGTCGGTTAAAGCTAAACTTCCTTGCATGATAAGAACAAGATCCATGACATGACATGAACAAGAACATGAACTAAGAACACAAATACAAGTCATGTGCTATGATTACTTGAGGGGTCTTACTTAGTATGAATGGGGGTATGAGACTTCACTTATACATTGCACAAGTGAGCTTGGAGTGTGGTTGTGGTATGTGCTTGACAGCATAATGCTTTATGAAGTTAATGTATGCTATGTATGAACATGAACCATAAATATGAATATGAACATGAACATGAGCTATATCTATGACTTCTTAATAGGCTTTGCTTAGTATGAGCGTGGGTATGGGAATTCACTTTTACATTGCACAAGTAGACCTATGAAGGGGTTATGGTGTGGTTTACTTATGACATGAATGTGTATGAATCCATGTATGCATGATATGAGTTGGTGTTAGGAATGAATTCTTATTATGAACTATGAACATGATGTTTTCCTTGTCTAAGATTGTTGGCTTGGGTGAGGTTAAGGTAAGTTATGCATGACTATGGTAGCCTAAGGTGGCTTATGGTATAGTTTGACTTGGTGATGGCTCTAAATGTGCATAATGACTTTTAAACTTATTAAAGGCATGGTTTCAACTAAATGTCCCTTTTTGCATGATTTAAGGATTTTATGCATGCTTCCATACTTAGTACAATTAATTGTGCTAACCCATTTTCTCTACATTTTATTATAAGTGTAGGTTCAGGTCGTTGAGGCACGATCTCCATTCAAGTGAAGCTTGGGTTGAGTATTCCCTAAGCTTGGTGAGTCCTCAAGTTCGAGGACGGATTATCCATTTCTTAGTTTCTATTATATTTCGTTTATTGAGACTTCAGTGATCTAAAGGGCTAAGTCCCAAACTTGTATTCTAAATGTTTAGATGGGGAATGAGACAAGGTCTAGACTCTTATGATTTTTCCTTTGTGAAAATGAAGCTTGATTTCTATTGTAAAAGTTTTAAATTTTCCGTATCATTACCATGTCTTTATGTTATGATTATGCTAAGGGCTTGTATGAGACCCCTTCGGGGTCGAATACGCCGTGTTACATCTAGGGGGTACCCCTGAGTCGTGACAAACTTGGTATCAGAGCATAAGATTTTGGGATGATATGTAGGGTGATGTCTCATGAACCACGTCTAGTAGAGTCTTGTTCATGAGTGTGAAGCGCGCCACACTTATGAATGAGGGGCTATAATATGTTTAAGAACTCTTACTTCTTTGCTTACTCTTTAGTCATGCCTTAGAGTTTTATCTCTATGAAGTCTTTTCCTAATCCTTTTCTTGTGCGTATAGGAATATGAATATAAGAAGAGCGACCGCAAGGAGAGTGGGAAGGGATGTTACTAATGAGGGAGTTCCTCCCCAAGATCCTCAAGATCCTCAAAATGAATGGAGTATGACTAATATGGAGATTAGATCGGCTCTCCAAACCTTGGCCCATGTTCTAACCACTCAAGTCACTAGAGATGCCAGAGCTCATGGGAACTCCAATGAGAACACCATGGCCTCAAGCTTGAGAGACTTCACGAGGATGAACCCTCCAAAGTTCTTTGGCTCTAAGGTGGGTGAAGACCCTTAAGAATTTATGGAGGAGATATATAATATAGTGGAGGCTATGAGGGTAACCTCTAGAGATAAGGCTGATTTAGCCAGGTATCAATTGAAGGGTGTGGCACACTCAATGAAAGGCAAAAAGGTCGGAAATAACGGGTCCCATAGATTGGGATGTATTCAAAAAGGCGTTCCTTGATAAGTACTTTCCCCATGAAAAGAGGGAGGCCAAGGTGGAGGAATTCATCAACCTTCGCCAAGGAAGTATGGGTGTTGAAGAATACTCTCTTAAGTTTACCAAATTGTTCAAGTATGCTCCATCCATGGTGGCGGAGCCAAGAGATGAGATGAGTAGGTATGTAACGGGTGTGTCTAGCTTGGTGAGGAAAGAATGCCGTTCGGCTATGCTTCATGACAACATGGATATATCCCGTCTTATGGTGTATGCTAAGAAAATGGAGGATGAAAAACTCCAAGAAAGGAATAGAGATGTGAAGAGGCCTATGACCGATGAAAGAAACTCCTCCAAGGCTAAGTTTGAGGTTCAAGACAAACCAAGGTTCAAAAAGAGATTTTCCAACCGAGGCTCCTCCAATGCTCCGAGGCCCAAAAAAGATAGGGTGTCTAACCCTAAGCCTCAAAGAGGCAATCATGGTGGATCTTCCATGACAAGGCCTACATGTGCCAAGTGTGACAAGAGACATGAGGGCAAATGTCTTATTGGAACGGATGGTTGCTTTTATTGTGGCAAGAGTGGTCATATGGTGAGAAATTGTCCCATGTTAAAGGTTCAAGGGAGAGAGGGCAAGCAAGTCCCTCCAAGTGGCTCATATCCCGATGCTCCCAAGAAGAATCGCTTCTATGCCCTCCAATCCCGAGGTGATCAAGAGGGATCTACGGACGTTGTTACCGGTATGTTACAAGTATTTTCAATTAATGTTTATGCATTATTAGACCCCGGGGTCACTTTGTCTTTTGTTACTCCTTTTGTGGCCATGAAATTTGATGTACTCCCCGATGTCTTAGAAGAACCCTTTTCGGTTTCTACCCCGTTGGGTGACTCAGTTATGGCTAAAATAGTTTATAGGAGTTTTCCCATATCATTGTCTCATAAAGTCACATTGGTTGATTTGATAGAATTAGATATGTTTGACCTTTATGTTATATTGGGGATGGATTGGCTGCATGCTTGTTTTGCATCCATTGATTGTAGAACCCGAATATTGAAGTTTCAATTTCCTAATGATCCTACTTTGGAATGGAAATGGGGAAACTCTACACCTAGAGTTCGTTTCATTTCGTGTCTAAAATCTAGAAAAATGATCTCAAGGGGGTGCTTGTATCACATTGTTAGAGTTATGGACGTTGAGTCCGAGACTCCTCCTTTGGAGTCGGTCCCTGTAGTGAGAGAGTATCCAAAAGCCTTCCCCGATGACTTGCTCGGTATTCCTCCCGAACGGAAATAGACTTCGACATTGATCTTTTACCGGATACTCAACCCATATCCATTCCCCCTTACCGTATGGCTTCGGCCGAATTGAAGGAATTAAAGGCACAACTCAAAGATTTGCTAGACAAGGGTTTTATTCAACCAAGCATATCTCCATGGGGTGCACTGGAATTGTTTGTGAAAAGGAAAGATGGGTCCCTTAGGATGTGTTTAGACTACCGCCAATTGAACAAGGTCACTATCAAGAATAAATACCCTCTCCCTAGGATTGATTATTTGTTTGACCAATTCCAAGGGGAGAGTTACTTTTCAAAGATTGACCTAAGGGCAGGGTACCATCAACGAAGGGTAAGAGGGATTGACATTCCAAAAATGAACTTCCGAACAAGATATGGTCACTATTAATTACAAGTGATGTCTTTTGGTTTGACCAACGCCCCGACAACTTTCATGGATACTTATGAATAGGGTGTTTATGCAATATATTGATTCGTTTGTTATTGTCTTTATTGACGATATTTTGATCTACTCTAAGAGTGAGGGTGATCACATGAAGCATTTGAGGATAGTATTGCAAGTTCTTAAAGACCAACAATTGTATGCTAAGTTTAGCAAGTGTGAGTTTTGGCTAAGGTCGGTTGCTTTCCTCGGTCACATTGTGTCAAGCATGGGTATAGAAGTTGATCCGAAGAAAATGGATGCGGTAAAAAGTTGGCCTAGACCCCTAAGTCCCACCGATATTCGATGTTTTTTCGGTTTGGCCGGGTACTATAGGAGATTTGTTGAGGGCTTCTCATCTATCGCTTCTCCATTAATGGCCTTGACCTAGAAGAAGTCCAAATTTGAGTGGACGGAGGCTTGTGAGAAGAGCTTCTAAGAATTTAAGGATAGACTCACATCCGATACGGTGTTGACCTTATCGGAGAGTACCGATGAGTTTGTAGTATATTGTGATGCGTCTCGAGTGGGTTTGGGATGCGTTCTTATGCAGCATGGTAAGGTGATTACCTATGCTTCAAGGCAACTCAAGATTCACGAAAAAAATTATCGAACTCATGATCTCGAACTAGGGCCGGTGGTGTTTGCCTTGAAAATTTGGAGACACTACCTATATGGGATCCATGCAGATGTATTCACCGACCAAAAGAGTTTTCAATATGTGTTTATCCAAAAATACTTGAACCTCCGACAAAGAAGGTGGTTAGAGCTTCTAAAGAATTATGAATGAATGTCCTTTACCACCCCGACAAAGCTAATGTGGTTGCGGGTGCCCTAAGTAGATTGTCCATAGGTAGTGTGGCTCATGTAGAGGATGAGAAGAAGGAATTGGTTCGTGAAGCGCATAGATTGGCCCGGTTAGGTGTCCAACTAGTTGATTCCACCAAGGGGGAGATGGAGCAGTTAGGAACCAATGGAGACTATGTGTTCTTGATGTAGATGGCTTGAGAGAGCAAATTTTAGAAGAGGCTTATGGTTTGCGGTATTCTATTAATCCGGGAGCCACCAAGATGTACCGTGATCTACGGGAAGTCTATTGGTGGAATGGTATGAAGAAGGATATAGCAAGTTTTGTGGCCAAATGTCCGAATTGTCAACAAGTTAAGGTCGAACACCAAAAACCGGGGGGTTTGTTCCAAGATATAAATATTCCCACTTGGAAGTGGGAGGAGGTTCATATGGACTTTGTTGTGGGTTTGCCTTGCACTCGAAGGCAACATGATTCTATTTGGGTCATCATTGATAGAATGATGAAATCAGCCCATTACATTCTCGTCAAGGTTACCTTTTCGACGGAAGAGTATGCCAAGTTGTATATCAAGGAGGTAGTGAATTTGCATGGGGTTCCTTTGTCTATTAATACGCTCAAATTACACCTCCCTAATGAAATGTAAGCGATCGTTATCAAGTAAAGAACCCAACTTGGAGGTTGGGGTCGATTCCACGAGGAATATAGTGTAGACTTAAGTTCAGCTTACGATTATATTCGTTTAGTGAACGTACTTCAAAGACAAATAATTAAAGGGGGGGTTTGTGAAACAAATTCTGAAAGTAATGTGAACAATTAGTAAGCAAGATTCAAACTTTTGTTGTTATCAAGATGAGAGAGAAACTACGGTGTATGTATTCCCCATAAGCTCATAACGCGGTAATCCAAGTAATAGTATTCCTTTCCTAGTGTATTACATGAAAAGTGATAAGTTAGGTATCTCTAATTCCTTGGTCTGGAAACTAGAGAATTTCACCCCGCACCTTTGTCCGGCTACGTGTGTATAATTTACTAACACATACCTTTACCTCATATTAGACGTCACATCGATGTATGGCTTAGTTTGCACCTTCCCACCAATCGACATTAGACTATTAGATAGTATCACACTAAATCTATGTTGATAATTGTTTTCTTATTAACTACCTCCTTCGTCCGGCAAGTAGCAACAAGGAAAGTTCTAACGCGTGCACTCATTAAAAGGACTTCTAAACGAAAGAATTATCAATGCATGCAATAACACTATTCGAGAATTACTTAGTTACTATTCATACATTGTTATTCGCTCATGGTTCCCACAACCCTAGTTGTGGATTTAGTTACCCATAGTAGCAAGAACACAATTCATATTTTTAGATGAAGAAATCATGAACTTACGTAATGAGAAGAATAAACCCAGAATTTCAAAGTCAAAATCTTCAAAACGAACTTAGGAAATCAAGATTTGCTAAAATTGCAAGTTAATCTCCAAAGCCAAAAACTAGAACTAAAATAATAAAGTTTAACCCCCAAAAATGAGGTTTACATACCTTATATATAGAAAAACAAGTCCCAACTAAAAAGAAACGAAAGAAGGAAATAGAGTTTCAGGACGCGATTTTGATGTACAACACTGACCTACAGGCTGTGGACTGACCTACAGACTGTGGACTGACCTACGGTCCATAGGTCCCTTCCGTGACTCAGGACTAAGGCATTTTTTTCAACTTCAAAATCTCCACTTCTTAGCTTCAATGAACGGACCAACAGTACGGACCGTGGATTGATCCACGGTCCGTGGGTCCTCCTCCGTAGCTCCATACTTAGAATCTTCAAAATCAGGTATTGGAACCCCTTCTCTATAGGATTTGACAGACTTGCAGGATGACCCGTAGGTCGACCTACGGTCCGTCATTTGAGTTTGTGGTTCCACACTTAGTTAATAATTCCCTGATTTCTTTTTCATGCATTGCCTGCCCATCTACGATCACAACCTACGGAACGTGAATGGACCTACGGTCCGTCAATCACTTCCGTAGATGCCCTTTTTTGCACAATTCTTCAGTTGTGTAGCATTTTTCCATGTCCGAACTTATTTCCTGTAAACATGATAAAAATACATTAATACCAATACAAAATGGCCCTAGACACACATAACTCTTATGTGAAATGTATTAAAAATACCAACTCACAGTATATCAACACCCTCAACTTATATTCGTTGTTTGTCCTCAAGCGACGCACTAAGACTCTAAACGACACTTGTATAGAAGCAAGCATCCTAGCACAAGCAATCACATGGATCTCTATCCCGACTCTCTTTTCGAGTTCAAATCTTTTCTCTTAGACTCAACAAGCTAACTCATGTGGATCAAAATATGACAAAGATCGACCAATCAACACACAACATTCACTGTTTTGCTATCATCAAGGTACCAACTTTTCGACAATACAACTAGTGCCATTACTTCAAACGAAATCCCTTTTTCACACAATGAATATAATTTTGAGTACAAGGATTCATTCAACACTCACGCTCAGAAGTAATTTCAAGTACAGTTAGTGCTCAATACCATAGGTTTGCCATTATTTTCACTACTTAGACTCTCCAAACTAGTTGCTAGGATCACTATAGGACTTTCTTAGCTTGTAACGTAGGACCCTGAGGTGTGGTACATTTGGGTACTTTTTAGTGACTTTCTGCCCTCGTTGACATTTTATTGGCTTTTTACCTCTTCCTTGCCCTATTTTTGGCATCCTTCCATTTTAAGCTCTTTCCCTTATTTCTTTACAACATGGATGTGACTTGACTTTTCGACTCTTATTTTTCACTTTCTTTTTCTTTTATTTCTTTCAACACTTTTCTTTTGCACAAAGTCACATCCTCCTTCATACTTTTTCTCTTTTCAACACTAAACTCTTTTCATACCCCTTTTTTTCATTTGGTTTCCTTTTTCATAGCCACCCTCAACTTATGCATTTTGCATTAGTTGAGGTGCACAATGTCTGATGTCGGACCAGGGCCAAGATCAAGGTAACTTTTAGGCTTAGCCACCCTCAGCTTAGGATTTTGTCCTAAGTCAAGGTGCACATGTCCAAGGAGGGACCGGGGCCAAGACAATATTTTTAAGGGAAGGTGAGTTAGGTGAATCAAAAGAATTGGTCAGTTTTAGGCTCAAATATTTGGACCAAAAGGGAATAATGCTATCATTTGGTTAGATCATTTTAGGCTTAAGTGGACTAATTTGAACAATGACCTATGATCACTTCCTAACTTCTAGCCTAGATTATCCTAGCAGGACCAACAGGGCAAGTTCTAGATTGGCAGACAACTGTCTGAACAATCAACCATTCTCACACACTCTTGGCACATTGTCACATTATCAGGTTATCAGTTACCCAGTTCAAGTTTTAGCTTAAGTCATGTGGTCAAGTTGGTTCTTTATCATTTCATACTCAGAGTCAACACATTCAACTCATTCTTGCCTACAAATTCTAGCACATATCACAAATTTTGGATGGGTATCATTTTTTATTCATAACTATGCCATCATGCTTCATTATTTCTCATGCTTCTACACATACATTCCTAACACATGCCGGTTCAAGAGAAATCAAAGCAGTCTCTTGGGGAAAAAGAACACATGCAAGAAAACTCCAAGAGAGGATTATGAGTTGGGTTACTCAGACTTCACCCTATCACTGACAATCCATTTACCCCACCCCAACAAAATAGAGTGCAATTGTCCCCAATGCACAAAAATAAGCAATAAAGAGTATGGTGAAGGTGAAGCAAACCTGTGGCGCAAATGCACCGAAGACCTCAATAAACGGGTGGGTCCGGTTCCCAGAGCCCGCTGGAACAACACTTGGGTCACCCTCAGTAGTGCCCACATCCTTTATCATAGCACCATCAGTAGTGCTATCAGTCACTCTAACTACACCATCAGTAGTGCTAACATCATCTCCCACAACAATCATTGCCTCAGTGGTGGGCCTAGAACTTGAGGCTCCAATAATACTCTCACGAGCCCTCTACTGGCGCATCTCCTCATCTACAATGGAAGACTTTCTAGCCTGCTCATTCTGCTGACGGAGACTTCTTTTCTCGGTCCTCCTCATTAGTGTTAGAAATGTGACTAGAATGGGGCCTCTTCCCTCGGGCACGGGTCGACTCGGGCTGTGCTATGTCCTCACTGAATAAAGCACTAAGCACTGTATCATCAGCTAATACATTATGTGCAGACTCTGGATCATCTATGCGTGGGGCAATAATGGCATCAAGGTCGGCCTTGAGACTTTCTAACTCGGTCTGGAAAGAGGACAAATCTGTAGTAGGGGCTGGTCGCTCGAGGACTCTTAACTCGAAGGCATCCAGGCGCTTATGAACGGCTTGGACCTTCTGGTCCATCATGGTCTCCATCCTTTGCTCCATCCTTGCCTCGAACTCTGCAATAGACTTCTGCATCCATGGCTTCACATGATGAAGCAGTGTGGCCATCTGTGCCTTCAATTTCTGAACTAGGGCCAAGGGCACAACAACAGTTCCAGAAGGTGGGGTGGCTCTGGACGAGCTAGGGGCCCGACTGCCAGCCTGAGAGGGGGAGCTCGGGGCATTAGTGTGGGCTGGAGGGGCGGGGTCATCACCATGCATATGCTCCACATCAACTACTAAATCTGCTCCTAATGGCGGCACCTCAATCTGTGGGCCACGTCGTGGGGCAGCTACATTGGCCGCATCCTGAATAAGGCCGATATCAAGTGTCCCGGTCGCCTGTACCAAGTTGTCACAATGCTATATATACACCCCAGAAACCCTGCACAATTAAAAATTCATACACAGAAAGGGTAAAGTAGTGGTAGTCTTGAACGCCCTCTCATGGATCTCTGCCAACAGCATGCGGGCACAGTCTATCTCGAACCCAGCTACTAGAGCCGCAACCATCACCGCTCTATCCTAAGTACGTGCATTATCGGCCTTAGTAGGTGATATCCTATTGCGTACCAGAAGCTAGAAGAACTTGGCCACCAAGTTTAGGGTGGCCTTCCGAATACCCTAACGCGGTGTGCTTACCCACTCTATGCACTCTCTATCCACTGCTAAATGCCTAGCTAAAAAAAGTAGGACAACTTCCCTCTTCTCTGCATGCCGCTAGAACTCACCGCCCCTCACTATATCCCACCGGCAGTCAAATTTTCCAGTGTTGAGTGCCCAAGAGGTGCCTGGACCATAGAGAAATCGGATGCTAATGACCAGTGATATGTCCACCGAAACACCTCGGACTAAAGTAGAAGTGAGTGGGTCCTGTGCCATGGGCTTGGCCCATCTGTCGATAGAGCCCCAAAGTGTGGAACCATAAGAAACATAGAAATCCCTCACAATCTCCTCGCTATAAGTCCCGGGA
>JAJOOO010004148.1:0-30561 GCA_029582685.1 Solanum piurae | reverse complement strand
TGAGCAATATCAGGGCTCTGCTGCTCAATGTTCACAAGGACCTTGCAATTGTCAGCATCCAAACCAACATCAGGGGACACAAATCCAATTTCCCGGCAAGTGTCACGTACAATCTTCTCATAATCAATATTGGCCTTGGTGGTGATCTCTCCAAAGACCATAACCAAGTTGGTCTTGGTACAAGTCTCACAAGCAACTTTGCTTTCAGGGTCCTGAGCTAGACAGGCGTCAAGCACTGCATCGGAGACCTGGTCACAGAGCTTGTCGGGATGTCCCTCGTTGACTGATTCAGATGTGAACAAGAAAGTCTCCATTTCTCTAAATCTGCATGGACGAATTGAATGATATCAGTAACCAAGAACCAATTCAAACAACGGAAATGACCTTGGAAATAGACTCCATAAGTAAAACAAAGAGAAACTGAGTATACTAAATTTGGCCAAAAACAATGTTTCATAATGCATCAACAATGTAAGTAGTCACTATAGGTGAAATAAATTAACTTTTCCACAGTTCTTTAATTCCAACTTTCCAAGTCACATGTTTAAGACGACAAGCTTCAAAAACATGTTAGCACATTCTACATATCATTAGTTTAAGATCACGTAATTCAAAAGTATTCTTTAATTTCTTAAATTCCTTGCCATATAAGGAGTAATAAAGATTACTGGATCAAGTGAAAAATGTAAACTTGAAATCAAAATCCCTCATAAAATTGAAACCAACACAGAGAAATTAGCATAGCCTTTTCAAGTAAGACATACACATACATCAAAATAACATCTTTAACTAGTACTATTATTATACACACAATTTAAATCAGATCCATAAAAAACAACTCTTTTTTTTAAATAACCGTAATATCCAGACCAACTCGCATACCACGTAACTCTATCAAGCTGACCCCTCAACTAATTTAGTTTTACGAGATAAGTACCACCTTCTACCAACTGTCAAGCTATCCCCTCAACTAATTTAATTTAATTTAATTTTACGAGATACGTCACACCTTCTACTATCAAAACTAGTAGTAGGTAACCTGTCAAACTGTCCTCTCAACTAATTTTACTTTAACGAGTCTGTCACCTATCATCAACAATAAATATCAGATAACTCAAACCTACTGTTTCGGATGCCATATAAAACAATTACAACTACTCAAACAGTACTATACATCATCAATCAATCAATCAACACACATATATATAATATATACATATAGAGAGAGAGAAAGATGAGAGAGAAAAATTGACCTTTGATTGAAGTAGAATATAGTCAATTGTGAGGAGGAGGAGAAGGGCAAGGAAGAAGTGAAATGAAGGAAGAGATTATATAGGAAAATGAGAGAAATCCCCCTTTGTCATAAATTAGGGCTAGATTCATTTTCGGGTCATTTTTGGTAATCGGGTTTTCAATCAACGGCTCACAATCAATTTCGATTTTCGGACAACCGTTGGATTAACAAATTGGGAATAAGTCGTCGGTGGATCTAATATATACTCTGCTATACTAATACCTGTCATTCATTATCAACCAACACGGTTTCACCCTCGTTTTACGTAATCACATAAGTCACCTTTTTTTAATAATAAAATGAGAAAAAGGATAAATATATCCCGAACTATCATAAATGGTATGCAAATACCCTTCGTCATACTTTTTGGATATTGGTGACCCTGCCGTCCAAAAACTAGAGCATATATACCCTTTATACTAACGGACATACACGTGTCATAATCTTATCCATCGATCTGACATTTATCGACGGATAAGATTGTGCCACGTGTCCCTATTTAGTCTTCTGTTAGAGTGAAGGGCATATATGCTCTAGTTATTGGACGGAAGGGCTCCGATGTCCAAAAAGTATGACGAAGGGTATCTGCATACCATTTATGATAGTTTGAGGGTATATTTATCCTTTTTCCCTAATAAAATACATAATTGGAAGTTCTAAGTTTACGACACTTATCTATAATTTTAAATGGCAAGAGATACATGTGTCTTACATGTCAAATCACGTTAAATTTGTCACATAGAACGTGCGTTTACTTGAGTAAAGCTAATGTATATAATTAACTTATCTATATTTCTAAATGACATGAAATACACCTGTCAAATTGCGTGAGATTTATCAGGTAAAATATGTGTTTGCATGAGCGCACACAAAATTTTCTTTAGTAAGAAGTGAAGCAAGTTTCATTTTATATGAATATCCCATCAAAAATAAAAAATGAATATTCTTGTTTTTTTGACGTATCTATTAATATTTCAATTCACGTTAAATTACACCAAATTTAAGAAGATTATACGTTAAAATTCATTTTTATATGTATATATATAGTAGTTATTGATCTCATTTGCCTTTTTCGTATATTTACTTCTTTATATTTTGAAATTTTGAATTTCCTTCCTAAAAATCTTGAATCCGCAATCGTGATTTAAAAATAATGATGTTATATTTGTTCATCTCCGAACCTAATGGAAGTCCTTGTCATAAATAATCAGTAAATAGTAACTGATCAATCAGCCATACATAATCCATGAATAATTAATTAATTAATTAAGCAAGTTCTTAAACTAGTATTACATAATAATAATAATTTGAAGATTCTACATGTTTATTCTCAAATATAATATTTTGGGGACCCCCATTTATTTATTTTTAAAACATAAGTTGTTTGAAATAAAATATTACCATAAACTTTTGGCACCTTTCTTGATCAAATTTAATAATGAATTAAATAACTAGGAATAATGCATGAATTTGCATAATTGATTTTAAAAAATCACCCTCTCATATTATATAAAAAATTGTGAATGGGTTTGGGACCCAAATGGTCAATCTTTTTTATTAATTAAATATGTTCCAAAAAAATATGTTGTATATTAAGATTTGGTAGGTAGAAGTAGGCTTATATATTTTATAATAAATGTAGTATACACAAAGTTACAAAGTTAAAACATCATTTTCACTTTTGATTTTGTAAAGTACAACTAACAATTAAAAAACCCACCAAATTCAAAGTCAACACCTAACTTCAAATGTTTTTTAGAGTTCAAGTATCTAAAACTAAAAAATAGTAATCATGAATGACAAGCAAATTTTTTTTTTAGAAAGGTAATAAAAACATGAGTGATAAATATATGAACAAAGAAATTGATTATTTTTTTACAGTAAAGAGAAATATATGCCTTAAAACTTTGATAACGACAATGAATCACACATTAAGTAAAGTGAAGCGCTCAACACGTTTTGAGTCTTGCTTTAGGATATCGTTGACAACCCTGAACAATAGATGAAATAGTTACCATCTCTTTTACAAGGTGAAGTTCAGATAGTCAACCAACTAAACTATTAAGATTCTCATAATGTGTATTTTCGCTAGAAAACTCAAATTCCTTGAAAATGAGGCAAATAACTAAAAGAAAGTTGCGTAAGTGACATTTCAAGTTCATTATCTCCTTCACACAAAAACAAGTATAAGGAAACACCATAAAGAAATATAGGAAAAAATAATTGCATTAAGAATTTCCAATTTGATAACAACCAACTTAACTGAAATAATTGATACAATATAAATTAGGAAAGTTTGAAGGCAAAGAGATTTTCCATGACAGAACCAAGCTAGCAACAGATCTTCAAATGACCATCTTCTGTTCCAACCACAAAGAGCCGCGAAAAAGGTAAAACACTGATACTTGATAAAACAGACGCGTTCTTTGATTCACGATCACCCATGTAGAGATACTGAGGCGTGACAAGTTGCTGAACGTCCTGCCACGTTTTGTTAAACCCAGTAAGATGCAATTACAAACAGTAAAACAAGTCGCGATTCTTAAGCATTGTTTTCCAGAGGCAAGGAATAAACTTCGAAAATGAGCCACCACAGTCCACAGAATTACTGTCAAAAGAAGTTTTTGATAACAGAACATAAGAGAAATCCCATGTGGACTTCTCGTCTAACTCTAGTTGGGCAGAGGTTAGAAACTCTAGGGAGTCAGGCTCGATCCTCTACCCTCCTCCCAATTTAAGTGTACCAAGCTTTCTCCCTAGCATGTTTTGAACACGTGAAGTGCATCTAACCCAAATATCACGTGTCGTGTCCTTCACATTGAACCAAATCCCTCAGTGTACCATATTCTGCAGCTAGTATACTTTCCATAAGCAATGAATTGTCAGTCTTAATTTGCACAAAAATAGTGATCGGAGAAGGGTATTCTCTGCTACTTAATGGCAACCTCTAGAAAACATTCACCTTAATAGTAATACTGTAAACGGACAATCTCTCATTTTCTTATGGTCATATGATTAGAGTTCATTCTGAAAAGAGAACACTTCAATTTTAGTATCAAGACTCTCATCCTATAAATTTTTCTCTAGACTAGATAGAAGTGCACTCCTCGTACATAAAGGAGCCTACGAAACAAAATAGATGATCTAACTTCTATATATTAGATCTATATGCCAGTGGGGTATACCATTTTTTGCATAGTAAAAGCAGCTAAGATGTTAAACTTGTAGAAGAATGTCACCATCTCAAGATTTCCCCTTTTATTCACCTTGGCAAATGGCATTTCATGTCCTGCGTACATCTATCTTAACAGAATTAATATGGTTCTGCAATACATGGTAAGTTGTCTGACAATCGGTAATTAGGCACCAAAAGTAGATTCTAAAAGAATATCTCGGTTCAGATGCATGGAAAAGGGATCAGACAGGAGGACAAAACAAGTTATCAAATTATACATTTAGCTAGCTAAGATATCCTAAGATACTATCTTCTGTGCAAGCAGACAGAATATACAAAGTTCTGCAGAAGTAGAACAGAAGTGTGTAAAAAGTAAAAAGATACAGGCAAGGTACTTACTTCATCAGAAGAACTGGCCAAAGAAGAAAGCCCAATTTTACTGCGGAAAATTGAAATCACATTTTGCCCCCAAATGGAGAAATCAGAAATACCATCAGTGTGACCTCTAGAAGCCAAGGGTTTTGATTTCCAATTTCTGTGATATAAAATAAAGTAAGGAAATGAAAAAAATAAAAAATCTCAAACAACAAACAGCTCAGTAATGGCATTGAGTAAACATCAACTAAGTATGTGTGGTTCCTTGAGAAAGATGAGTGAAATCAAAACTACCAGTGGACAGTTTCCGGAATACAAAGAGCCAAGGAATGCCAGATTGTGCAATTAAATTTGTTTCGTAATCCTCTCGTGGGTTTCATCTCTGATAGGCAGGATGAAAGGAATCCTTTATAGTTGAGATTCTTAAACTAAATCACTTGATATTACACTCAACGAATTTATCAAGGATCTGCACATATATACTAAATCTATAAAAGACAGTCACTAACTTATTGTCGTGCATGGTTGGCTTTGTGATGGGCAGAGAATAAATACGTTTGGTTATCTCAAACATGAAACTTTCTCAATGATAACTTAGACAAAAGCATTTTGGAATTGAAACACAGACCATATTATCATATGCCTTGAGTACACTATCAAGAGTAGAGCACAACAACTTTTTACTGGAAATGAGTTACTGTTCGATGAATTTAAGCTATGCAGTTTACTGGAGATAAATTACTGTTCAATGAATTTAGCTATGCAGCAATTTCCACTCTGGATAAACAAACTATATATATGCTTATCTACAAGGTTGCAGTCACATATAAGATGTCGCGTTATCTAGCCAGGTGAGGATGAGCCTAATCTTACTATCCCCCATTTTGTGGGAGCTTAGTTTCTCCATATTGCTAAGCTTAAGATAAATGTATAACACCAAAGTAACCTTCTCAAGTCCCAAATCTTTAAGGTGCGGTCATGAGAGCTTGAAACCAGCAAATGCTCTTCCGGTGTGGCTATCTGCAGGCAGCAAGCGAGCAAAGACACCAGAGTAAGTATAACCTTTTATTTCAATCTACTGGAAGCAAAAGCCAACTCTTACCTTAGTGACAAAACCATCATGAGCTTGCCATGAGGAAATAATTTTGCCACTCCTCACATCAAATAACCTGCAATGCCCAGAACTTTGTCCAACAGCAACCCAAGATGGATATTGAGGATTTCCGTATTGCTGTTTAGTCGAAGCACTTGAGCATATGGATGAAATCAGAGAAGGAAAATTGGATTCAGTTGCTTCAGTCCTCCATAAATGAAGTTTTTGACCTTGTCTGACATCAATGAATCTGGATACCAAAGTAGACGACCAAATAAACCAAGTAAGAGATGTATCAGAATCAATTTAAATCCAACACAACTCCAGAAAGCACTGACCTGAGAGATCCATTTCCAGTACCCACAACAATATTGTCCAGATATTCTGAGTAATACATACTAGTGTATAAATTACCATCAGTGTTCAATATTCCACCGGACAATGGATTAAAATGTAGCATATTAGCCTGTTCCACATTCAACTTTGAAGCTTTTGGTAAAGAGCTTGTATGATGCACAGAGCTTGTAGAAAACTCAGCAAACACCGATATCAGCTTCCCTGTTTGGCCATTCCATATATGTACTGTCCCATCACAGGAAGCTACCCTTCCACTTGATGCCAAAAGAGAAATGTCATTCACAACCTGTAAGGGAAAGAAAAATAAATGAATAGAACTTTCACTAGTAAATACTATAATTATTAGAGAATTTAACATAATGTAGTTTCAAGGTACAGAACCAACTAATGCTAGGTAAGTACTAAGTATCATGTTCAATTCGTCTCACAAAGAACAACAACAAGATAACAAGTTGATAGGCACAACATAATGATGAATGCCTACAACTTGATAGCAAAACAGCAAAATGAATCCGAAAAATAGAATAATGTAGCAAACAACAGATAGATTAGCACACCTCCTCATGGCCATAATAACCAGATACAGAATCAATTCTTGACAACTCCCACTTTTGAACAGTTCCTTTGAATCCTGGAGCAACTCCAGCAGTGAAAAGATTGCATTCATCTTGACAGACTGCTATAGACCTTAGCAATCCTTGATGTGCTCGAACAGAGTGCAGAACTGATGCTTTGATTTTCCATGGAAGTTCATCCTTTGAACCACCAGGACGGCCAATAAAATCAGGGCCACTCCAATTAGCAGCTGGACTGGGGAACCAATACCAGGGCTCAATCCTGCTAAAATCTGAGCCTCTTGCATTCCTATCAGCAGAATCCTGATGTTGGCTGGACGGATGTCTGTTGATCATAGGAGGTTTGGCACCCTTTTTTCCTAGTGATTGAGGTGTTGACCACCCTAACCCATTCAGCAACATCTTATCTGGAGTACGTTTAGATGTTAAGCTCTCACCACTCGGCATTCTAGCATATATACTAGATGGACCACTTCGAGAAGATTCCCCTGTGGATTCCCACTGAATCATGACATTTCAGAAATTGACACACAAAGAAAAAGGGCATGCAAGGAAAAAGATATAGTTTTTTTTTGTAAAAGTAATTTTTTTTTTAATGCAAAACAGCACCCATGGTGCTAAAAAGAAAAACATATAGTTCTACACATGCTATATTTTAAAGTTATTGGGTCTTGCTCAGAATCAAGAGCCTTTTTGGACTGGCTTTTCATTTTTGACTTATAAGCCAAAAGCCATAGGTTAGAATTTCTAACTTATGGCTTTTGGCTTATTTTTAGCATTTTAGCTTAAAATTAAGTGTTTATAAGCTTTAACTTACTCAAACACTCCAAAAGTGCTTAAAAGCTATTTTTAGCTTAAAAACAGCCAATCCAAACGGGCTCTAAGTCACTTCGGATGAGCTTTACCTGATGTCATGGATCCCCTGACAATACTCAATTGATCTAAGGAGCTTAAACTAGTTTCATATTTCTTATTTGTCAAATTGATTGTGTGACGCAGCACCCTAGAGTCTATTTTAGTATTCCATCTTGATTTTGATAACCATTTGAGGCAGTTATTACTTATTACCAAAGTTGGCATGTTAATGTGTAGCATACAGAATTTGGTCCTCTCCAACTTAAAATCTTATTCCGGGAAGTATTAGGAAACGCACCTTCCAGTTATAACGGCGCAGAAGAAACTGCTCTAGTAGCAACCATGTGGCACAACATTGGCGAAGCTTCTCTATACCAAGAAGAGATGCAAATGATGGATATAAAAGCATCCTGCATACATTAAAGCTCATAAATAAATAAGAAAAATAATAAGATGAGGGAATCCTATCCAAAAACAAAAACAAAACCAAAACCCACACAAGGTCCAAACGGCTTGTAATTTTGTTCTCATCTTCCCCCTTGGTGTTGGGACCTCGAAGGCTTCCTCCCTTGATGCTAGAATGACCTGCTTTCTCCTGGGAGAACGCAAGCTCATCAAAAAGTTGCCTGAGTTTTGGAAGGACGTGCAACGCTGTTAAATCTGATCCAATTTTCTGGCAAAGAGCTAGCAGATTTCTTGCAGCACCCTTGCATGCAAAAGAATACCATCATCTACACAGATAACAAGCATAAAACATCAAGAAATAAAGAGTCTGGAATTTTCACTTGAACCTCCAGATATTTCTAAGAATAGAAAAAAACCCTTCATAGTTCTCTATAACCGCAAAAAATATAGACCATAACAAAGGGAGGATTTTGTAACTCTAGGAACGATGCTCCCTATATTGCCAATAAAACCCCGAGAGTATCAAACTGTCACTTCTCTAAGAAAAATAATACTATGGAAGTTCAATACTATTAACTTTTAAAGTAGGAAGCTCGATACAAAATCATGAAAGCTAAGGACATTAAAAATCCATATACAACATCTTCTAAAAGCTTCACCTGAACATGCACTGCATTCAAACATCCAGGGAATTTCTTATGCTAGCAAGAGCACAATTGTTGTATTATTTGGTCCAAAAGTAATGGGCATAGGGAAATGTTTGAGAGCTAAATGACCATAGGGAGTAAGTTCTATAATTTGGGACATAAAATCTGGAAAGTATTCTCTATACAATTTTATTTCATCAAATGTACCTCACTAGTTTAAGAAAGTGCAGGTTTGTACCAGAGGTTAAGAAAGAACAGAGCCCAAGAGAAAAATTGAAAGAGAAGTGGAGATACCTCGAACACTTGAGTTCCTAAGTTGGTCTGCATGAGAACTTGAAGATACAAGAATTTTCCATCCTACACAAGCATTTCAACACATTACTAACTGGAAGGTGAGCTGAAATTTTAGTGAAAATAAAATTAATTGGAACTGAATATCGAATTCCATACTTCAACAAGCTCCTTAACAAGCACCTCCCGGGTCAAGGAAGCAGTGAGACCATCTAAAGTCATTAGAGTGTCAATTAGGGCCAAAGCACTCCAACTCTGTGCAGTTTCATGCTTATTTGCAAATGAATTGTCAATGCACGAAATAATGACAATTCTTAGTAATGGTAGAATCTGTTTGACTATAAAATCTTCTCCAAAAAGACTACCTGAAAGATACGAAACACCTAGTTAGGTTGCAAATCAGAAGCATAATTTGTAAAACAGAACAAAGGTCTACACTTCTTAATTTATCAATACCAATTCTAACTATGACATCAATTCCATCATCACTGAGCCCTTTGCCAAAGCAGTGAAGGAGAGGTAAAATTGTCTGGCGAGAAACCAAAATGTCAGTCATACAACATGAGAATAACCTTTCAACAAATTCACAATAAGTGTAGGTACTTCCACCTATCAAAGAGTAGAGAGGATGGGGAGGGGAAAAGTGGTTGACTACAACCTGATGAACAGTAATTGGAATACCAAGTTCCTCACTAGACCCAATCAACAGGACAGAAGCAGCAGCAGCAGAGTTCTTGCAAGGAGTACCGTGTAAGTTTAATACCACAAATGGGTGTATTGTCTCCACATATGCTTGTTTACCAATCTTGTTCCATATATCCAGCACAAAGGAACCTTGGAGATGAGAAACCTTCAAATGTGAAGGACCAGTCCCCTGATAGTAAGAAACATACAGTAGGTTTCAGAAGCAAAATCCGAGGAGATAGACAGATCACATATTTAGACAGTAGTTAACCTGAAGAATCTTCTGGATAGCAGGTACGACCAGCTTCATTACAGCTTCTGGATCTAGACATCTCAAAAATTCTGTAAGTACTATGCAACCCCATTCAGCTTCCGAATCTGATAAAGGATTCAAGACTAATTTCAAACAGTTAGGAGCACACATTTCGGCAGCAAATGTTCCCATTGCTTTCAAGGCTCCCTGTTGAGCAAAAGCTGCAGCATAATGAAGTCGTGATTCATCTTTTGCTATAAGTTGAAGGGGGGCAAGAAACAAATAGGATGACTTGATTGTTGCTAGAAAATAAGGAGAGTCCAAAAGACATTTGGCAGTAGGCCTCCTAATTAAAGAAAGAAAGAACAGTTAGTTTTGAATGGTTCCTTCTCTTCTGCAGATATTGACACTCAATAAGGAGTTTAGGAAGTAGCATAAATGCAAGCTTTTAAAAGATGGAAAAGTGAATACAGAACTATACCTCCTCCAATCCGTTTGGATGCAGGATTCAACAACAACTTGAGTGTCAGGGGGAATCTGTTGTACTAAAGAAGGTAAGACACCACTCTCTAAGTACACAGTCAAAGAGGTTGGATCAAAAAGTGGCCTTCTCAAGTGGAGTTCTGCTAAGATGCAGCCAACTGCAAAGATATCATTAGCAATATCTTTAGAATAAATGTGTGAATGGGAACATCTCTGCTTCCAAAGCAATAGTGCTTGATATCCCACAGATGCATCATCACCCACTTCAATATTCTTGATAAGGTAATTAACATCAATAACAGATGGCATGACAGAATTGGTGCTAGAGCCAGTTTTTCTGGACATAATATTCTCTAATGTCATAGTTGATAGGTCTTTCCCAGGTGAGTCAAGCTCTTCATGAACATCTGGATGCAAGTTGTAGATAGGATCCAAATGAGGTGCATGCTCAGAAAACGCAGCTGCTTCTTCCAATTCATGCAAGAATGAAGTTTCAAAAGCCAGAGCATGCTCAGTCACATCACTTGTTGGGAGCTGATTCATTTCTGCTTCACTGGTCTTGGCCACCCGCCGAGGAGGATGTGGTTTAGTAAAAAGTTGGCGGCGGCCCACTGACTTCGGTTTTGTAGGAGCGGATGAGGGCAGCATAACATTTTTGGCAGCAACAGCAGCATCACCGCACAATTTGTAGCCAAAAGTGATATCAATCCAATGATGTAGTTGATGTGATACCCTATCGCTTTCTAAAGCATCTCTATGCAACTTGATGAACTCCTCAGGGGTTCCAGCCCATGAAGGCACAGATAAATCAGACATCCCAGAATGTATAGAATAAAATATCTGGGGATCACAATAAAATTCTGGAATGCACTCATCTGGTGTCCATTGATATAGTCTTTGCATAGTAGAAGGATATTCATTTGGTTCATAAACTGAACGAACAGCCATCCTCAGAACAGTCAAAGGCAACCTCCTTGCCTTATAACTGCAGACAGCCAGCTCAGACAGGCACTCATCTGATATATGATGAGGAATTTCAGATGTCGAATATGTGAAGTCCAATTGCTCGTCACCCTTTGCCAGCCGCCATTTGCTCTTAGTTAAATCTCTCCATCCAGTGTCATTATTCTCATCAGGTTTCACACTAAAATCTATGACCCATGGCATTACAATATAAAAGGTGTTATCACCCCATCTTCTCCCGGCTAATTGGTTTAAGATTAACAGATATTCAAAGTTACTTATTTCACCCCTCCACCAACGTTTAAAGCTAGAATACCAATCTGTAGACTGGGAGAGGTTTAGCTCAGCATAAAGACCATGTAAAGGGCACCCATCAAAACAGCAACTAACTCCTGAATCACAACTACCCTCTATTTTGGAAATTGAGACAGAATTCTGGAGGAACTTACTACAAATGGGTAGCCAACACCATAAAGAATCAACCAATGATATACTGGATGGACAGACATTACCATGGGAAACACCTAAACCATGCATGTACGCCAATCCTGATAGTATCTGGAAGAGTAAATATCGCATATGCCAGTCAGACTTTAAGGCACCAGGGCTAAAGTGAAGAATGTTTTCCAAGGTATGTGGCATTTTTGGAAGCAACAAATTAAGTTGACCAGAATTTTTTAGCATTCCCAAAGTTGGAGAAATGTTTGGATGCCTTATGCAGCCAGGAAGTTGTTCTTCACCAAATGAAGGAATCCCCACTAAACTAAGAAAGCTCACACTCTCTAATCCTGATCTTTTACCTTCTATCATGAGAGTAAGAGAATTTAAAACATGATCTTCAAGTGATCCAGACAAGAACTCTGAAACAATACCTTCAACTAATGAAGATGAAGAAATCCCAATCCGAGCAACTGGGGCCAGGGCAGGCAGTGTCCTAAAGCAAGAAAATGTACCATAAAAGTTACAGGTCACATTTTGACACCCTAAGCCATATAGGGATTTATGTCTGCCACCATTCTGCAAATCTTCACATTCAGATGATCTAGTTTCTAAAGAAGAAGTTTTATCACTGGAAAGTCCAACACTGACCTCAGCTTTAACCTGATCAATCGCCACCGGGACTTCACACCCACTGCCACTATTCGTTCTGGCTTCAAGATCTTCCAAATAATGTTGATCACTACACAGAAGGGCAGCAAGTTGTATAAGATCATATTGGGACCACTATGCATCAAAAATGTACAAGTTGTCTTTTTAGTTTCTTTTTGCTTCCACTTGATAAGTGAGGCTTGCTCAAGTGGTTAAGCACCTCCACCATCGACCGGTGGGTTGAGAGATTGAGTCGTGCGTGGAGAGTAAGTGGGAACACTATTCATGGTCAAACACCCGTTAAGGTTCTTTTTCTTTCTTTGCTTTCACATAGATAATAACTTCCCCTTTTTTTCTCCTTAAGTGGGGTGGGAAATGCAAAGGAAAAACAAAAGATCGTACATGTAATTTTAGCCAAGAAACTATCTTTATGAAGAGGCATATACGTCAACAAAAAGTAGGGAGAGTAGAGTGTACGCAGACCTTACCCCTACCCCTCAGAGGTAGATAAGCAATTTCCCTCAGCTCAACGACAGCTATAAACATCACATAGACAATAAAGTTCTCTTTTTTCTCCAACAGGGAGTTGGAATGCAAAGGGAAAACACAATATCTCACATGTAATGAGCCAAGCAACTATCTTTACAAAGGATCATATACATTAGAAAAACTAGGGAGGCCTACCTCCTACCTAGGAGGTAGAGATGCTATTTCCAATAAACCCTCAGCTCAACGAAAGCTATAAACATTACATACACAATAACTTCCTTATGTTCTCCATAAGGGGATTGGAAATACAAAACGAAAAGCACAAGATCTTACATGTAACTAGCCAAGAACCTATCTTTACAAAGGGGCATATATGTTAGAGGTAGAGGGGCTATTTCCAATAGACCCTCAGCTCAATGAAAGCTATACATCACATAAACAATAATTTCCTTTTGTTCTCCAAAAGGGGATTGGAAATACAAAAGGAAAAGCACAAATCTTACATGTAATTAGCCAAGCAACTATCTTTACAAAGGGGCATATAAGTCAGCATAAACTGTGGCAACCCTTCTCCATTTGAACTTGATGCCTGCAAAATTAACAACTCATACAATCACTAAAAAACACCCAAAGAACTCATCTTTGTACACAAATAACAAAAGGGGTTGTTCTTTTTCCTTTTTTAAGTAAAGGGTACCTGAACAATAGCAGTAGAACCAAAGGGACGAGGTGAATTAGAAACACCATAACAGAAGATGAGTTGGTCAGAGAAATCTGATTGAATTCGACGCTGTAAACACTCAAAGCACATTTCTCTTCCCATTTTCTCAAATTTTTCACTACAGATTTTGATGTTTTTCATCAAATCACTGAAGAAAGAGACTACAATAAAGTCTTTCTTGATTTTCCGACGATTTGTCGGGCTTTCTGTAAGCTATAATTGATTATACGACGTCGTTGTAATGTTTTTCCAGCAGTTTTTCTCCGGCCTTCCGATTGCCGGACAAAGTGCAAGTTAGCATGTAAATTGTGTTTTTTTTGGGGACCATATTGCAATTTGTAAAATTTAATAAGTTTTATAAATGAAATCATCATTTGTTATAATAAAATGTTACTAAGAGGAAGACTATATAATAGAAAGAAATAATTGAATTAATATAATAAATTGCTTGTCATTTATACTTGTTCACCTTCTAATTTCTATATTACACTCTTATTTTGTGGAAAATTTTAATGTATGCCTCTCGTAACAAAAAACAATTTTGTAAACATAAAAATATATATTTCCACTACAATGTTTTCAGTAAAAGTTTATCAAGTGTTATGAAAATCGATTTGAAGAAAGCCTATGACATGATAAATTGGGAGTTTTAGAGAAAGTACTTGGGGGTTTTGAGTTTCCAGGAAAGTTTATTAAGTGGACTATGTTGTGTGTTTCCACTACAATGTTTTCACTAAAAGTCAATGGAGGGAATCACGGGTTCTTTGCTGGTAAGAGAGGTCTTAGGCAAAGAGATCATGTATCTCATTTGTTGTTTGTGTTAGTAATGGAGTACTTGTCAAGAACACTTCAAACAATGAGTTTGTTGCCTGACTTTAGATTACATTCAATGTGCAAGGAGCTGAAACTCACTCATCTAATATTTGTTGATGACTTAATGATTTTTTGTAAAGGAAATTTGAATTCAGTAAATAGAGTGATGGAGGCATTAGATCACTTTAGTGCTGCCACAGGTTTGGAGGCTAACATGGAAAAATCAAGTGTTTTTATTGCTGGGGTGGATGAGGAAACAAGGGATCAGATCTTGGCTAGAGCTGGTTTCTCCAGTGGTGAATTTCCTATTAAATATTTGGGACTTCCACTATCACCAAGGAAATGGAATAAAGCTGATTGCGTCTCACTGATTGATAAGATCACTCACAGAATTACCGTGACTTACTCAAAATAACTATCCTATGCTGGTAGACTGCAGCTGCAGGTAATAAATGCAGTGTTATTTTTCATCCATAGCTTTTGTGGGGCAGTATTTATCTTACCCCAAAGCATACTTAAAGAAGTAGACAAGATTTGTATGACTTACTTGTGGGGCAAAGCTGATGATAAGAAAAAGATAGCTCTAGTATCTTGGGAAAAAAATTGTTATCCAAAGAGACAAGGTATAAACGTCAAAAGTACCAGCATCTGAAATATTGCATCAGTAGGGAAATTATTATGGCAAATTATTGAGAACAAGGAGTCCATATAGGTAGAGTGGATACATGGAATATATATGAAAGATGGAGCAACAATATGAAATCACAGAACACCTGTAGATTGTAGCTGGTATTGGAGGAAGCTAAATGTAATCAAGGTCCAAATGCAGGGTTGGTATAACCAAGGAAGATACATGCTCATACAAACTGGGAAATATTCCATTACTAGCAGTTACTTAGCACTAATTGGCCAACAACACGTATGAGAACTGCTGAGTTAGTGTGGACCTCTATGGCTCTACCTAAACATAGATTCATAACGTGGTTGGCTGTACAAGGAAGATTAATCACGTAGGAGAAGAAACTGAAACTACACATTTAGGTGGAGGATAATGATTGCTGCCTTTGTAATAAGAAAGTCCTGGAGACTACAATGCACTTATTTGTGAAGTGTGAGTGGGCACAAGCTATATGGAAAGAGGTGAAACAATGGACATGAATAGAGTTACAAAACAATGGGTCAAGCAGACACTAGAAAGAATAATGTTGAAGCATTGGAAGAAATTTAAGAAGGAGACTATTACGGCTACTTGTGGAGCAATCTTATATCGCTTATGGAGAGCCAGGAATTGGAAAAAGTTCAAAGGCAAGATTGTACATACAAAGGAGGCAGCAACACAGATAAAAAAAATGAGATTATGAAGAAATTACAATTACTTAGTAGTTCAAAGGAAACACAGAACTGTAGGAGTTTTGTTCAACTTTTACTTTGTAATTAAGTTTTTTTGCTTTGTAGGAGGCCTAATCCCTGGTACCAGGTATTGGTGCTCTTTATTTGTACTGGTTTTGATGGTAATGGTAATCTTTTACGGTTGTTACCAAAAAAAATATACATGTTATGGTATGATTTTTTTTTTTTGAAAGTTTTATGTTTTACTAGACACAATTCAATTGTTAAAGGGCAAAAATAAAAAATTCTAGGGTAAAAAGTTGATGATCAACTCGTTTAAGATTATTTGTGCAATTTTAATATTATATTTTTAAAAATTTAACCAAATAGCTTAACTCTATAAATAAATACTTTTGTTTCACTTTATCCTCCATTCGTAAAATGAAATGTTTATCTCATTTTACCAAGCGAAAACTACTTTGATATCCATTAAAATAAAAAATAGTTAATTACATGTTTTATCCTTTTAATGAGTTAGTCTTTAGTTTATGTTCTTCACATGTTGGTCTTTAACTTCTGCCCACATAAATAAACCATATACAATATATTTTGCGGGACATAAGTTCTTTAGAGGGATGATATATAATTTGTCAAATATTATCATACAAAAATATAAATTTATAACCCGTAAAAAAGTCATTTGTCCATGGAATAAAAATCAAGAGAAACCTTCACAAAACACACAAGTATAAAAGCTAATTACTTAACTCATTGATAATTTCAATAATTACGTATTGTGTCCGAGTTTTCTTAGATACATTGTAGGGAAAATTGTATATAATATCAAACTATTATTTCAAATTAAATTATATAACCATAGTTTGATTTAATTGTACCCCATAGCAAACTGTTGCTATTTCGCCTCTCTCCCTGGTGAATCTCACTCGCCACTCTCATTCTCGCTGGGTAGTCTCCCTTGCCTCTCTCGCTTTTATACAAACACAAATGTATAAAATATGTTTGTGTTTGTTTAAAGCGAGAGAAAATTGTATATATACATATATTTTCATTCCCCCCTCTCTTCTCTCCCAGATCTCGCTCGCCACTCTCCCATATCTCACTCGCCTCTCTCACTTTATGCAAACACAGATATATACATTGCGTTTGTGTTTGTATAAAACGAGAGAAATTGTATATACAAATACAAATGCATATATTTCCGTCCTATACACTTATGATTATACAATTACGATCTTCCCCTGCCCAATTTTCCTTTGTCTTTCTCTCTTTCTCGCTTTATACAAACACATATTATACAATTGATTCTTTTGTATATGTATACCGAAACAGATTATACAATTGTTTTCTTTTGTATATGTATAGCGAAATATACATAGTAATAACCATGACAAACATAAAGTTTGCTATGAACCGCAATTATGCAAACTATAGCTATAACATACAAATATGATTTTTATGTTTGTTATATGTGAAAGTTGTTTTACATTGTATTTACCTCTCGATAAGGGCCCAATAGTGCAAATGACCCAATGGACCGGTGTTGGGTTCAAGCCCAAATGGAAGGCCCAATTTGAACCCATAAATTCTCCAGAAACCCTAATTCCGCATTTTATCTTCTTCTTCCTTCAATTCTCTGTGCAGCGGAACTCTTCAGCTTCAAATTCGTAAGTTTCTATTTCTCTCAATTCACAAATATGTTTAATGACTTCTGATGCTGTTTTTGTTCATATTTGTTTGATTATTCACTGTTAATATGTGTATTTTGTTTGATAGTATAGTTACTTGGATTGTTAATGCTGTGATAACATTCTCATTTCTCTGAATATTTTATTTATCGCGATTTTATACTCGATAGTCTATGTTTCTCAGTTTAATTTGAGCTAGAATTGACTGAAGTAATCATAGAGGAACTTGATTTTTTTTTTTTGAATTTGGAACAGAGACCTAGTTGATTGATTGATTAAAAATTGGTTCTTTGTTTGATTTGGCCGGAATAGAGTGAAATGTGCATAGAGGATTTATATAGTCTGTTCATTTAATCGAGTTGTAGAATTGACCGAAGTAATTATTGAGGCATTCAAAATAATATTCATTGGAACAGAGACCTGGTTGGTTGATTGTTGGAAGCTTTGTCTGATTTGGCTGGCATTGAGTGAAATGTGCATAGAGGTTCTATACAGTCTATTCCATTTTTTGTTTTTCAAATCGAGGTGTAGAATTGTATGGTTATAGAGAGTTCATACAGCTCATCCCGTTTGCCATATATCATTGTTTCATGTGATTTATACATGCTAGTATATGCTTCTTGTTTAGTTTAAGCTAGAATTGACCGAAGTAATTATAGAGGAATTTGATTTTTTTTCATTGGAACAGAGACCTGGTTTTTTGATTGTTGAAAAAAATTGTTCTTTGTTTGATTTGGCCGGAATAGAGTGAAATGTGCATAGAGGGCTTATATAGTCTATTCCATTTTTTGTTTTTTAATCGAGGTGTAGAGTTGTATGTTCATAGAGAGTTCATATAGCTGACCTCATTTGTAATATATCATTGTTTCTTGTGATTTTTGCAAGTTAATACTTGTTTCTCCTTTTTTATTTGAGCTAGAATTGACCAAAGTGATTATAGAGGAACTTATTTTTCTTCATTGAAACCGAGGCCTAGTTGATTGACTGATGTAAAATTTGTTCCTTGTTTGATTTGGCCTGAATAGAGTGAAATGTGCATAGAGGATTTATATAGTCTATTCCATTTAATCGAGGTGTAGAATTGTATGGTTACAGAGAGTTCATATAGCTCATCCCATTTGTCATCATATATCATTGTTTCTTGTGATTTTTACGAGTTAATATTATATTGTGTTGTTACTTGTTTATTTGATTTGGGTTTAGATAGAATGTACTGATAGTTACATAGAATATGTATTGCATACCTCATTTCTCACATAGAATTGTTTTAATGTGGTTTTTTTCATGTTTATATGTGTTTCTCGTTTAATTTGGTTTTGAATAGACATGAAGTAGTAATAGAGGAACTCCATTTTTTTTCATTGGAACAGATACCTAGTTGATTGATTGATGAAAAGTATGTTCTTTGTTTGATTTGGCTTAAATAGAGTGAGATGTGCATATAGGATTTATATTTTACATATTTGTTTGTTTCAAATATAGGTGTATTGACTAATTTGATTCAAATAGAATTGATTTGTAACAGAAAATTTACATAGCTGACTCCATTTTGATATGTAATTGTTCTTCGTATAATTTGAGTTGTGCAGTGGGTGCACCAAGTGGTGAAAAATGCAGATCTTTGTGAAGACCCTAACGGGCAAGACTATTACCTTAGAGGTAGAGTCATCGGACACCATTGACAATGTTAAGGCTAAGATTCAGGACAAGGAAGGCATTCCACCAGACCAGCAGAGGTTGATTTTTGCAGGAAAGCAGCTCGAGGATGGCCGAACGCTAGCTGACTACAACATCCAGAAGGAGTCCACCCTACACCTTGTCCTTCGTCTCCGTGGTGGTGCCAAGAAGCGTAAGAAGAAGACTTACACTAAGCCTAAGAAGATCAAACACAAGAAGAAGAAGGTTAAGCTCGCTGTCCTCCAGTTTTACAAGGTTGATGACTCTGGCAAGGTTCAGAGGCTCCGTAAGGAGTGCCCCAACGCTGAGTGTGGCGCTGGAACTTTCATGGCTAACCATTTTGATAGGCACTATTGTGGTAAATGTGGGCTTACCTATGTTTACCAGAAGGCTGGTGGTGATTAGAGAAATGTTAGTTTGGTTATTGCTTTATCTTTTAGATTTTGCCCACATTTGTGCCCCTATACTCTCCTTTTAATGTCTTGTTTGTGAACAAGATGTAATGAAATTTGGATTATGGGATTATGTTTGCAGCTCATAAGAAGCTATGGATTTTGTCAGCTAATATATATATTGCACCTTTTGTTTTTGTGCTTCTATTCACTCGGATTTCTTCCGTTTCATTGATTTTGTTCGGATCCCATCCTTCTTCCAATCGTCACTTGTTATCTTGAAACCTCTTTGCTTGATTTGCTTGGTTGGTTAACCAATCACAAACTGACAAATTTTGTGTTAGAATTAAATTGGTGATAAATCCAAACCTAGAAAAGCTCTCAAACATCACATGTCAATTTTGACTTTTGAGTAACAAAAGCTATCACAGGAAAAAGGTTTCATTCCTTATATTTATAATCACGTTGATAAGATGGAAGACATGTTTTGTCTCAATTAACAAGAATAAAAAGGTTTCAATTTTAAATCTTGTATCTGAATCATGTCCATTATGTCATAATAGTTTTTAGTCTTTCCATAGTAACACTTGAAAAAAATAAACAATAACATGTGCTTGTTATGTACTTAATATATTTATTAATTTTAATTACTCTTCATAGTGCATACTCCCTTGTTCTATACAAGTACAAACAAAAAATAAAATTGTACCAATTACCAAATTGTTTTATTGAAAAGTTTAATGTTGTGATAAATACGATCAAATTGTTTTATTGAAAAATTTAATGTTGGGATAAATACGATAATAAAATTGTACCAATTACCAAATTGTTTGCAAACATTTTCACTTAAACACCTCAACTATTGTTCATTTTAAACACCTCAAGAGCTCTTTGACATCGGCTTAGCTCATGTTCCATGCCAATGTCAAACTGGGCGGCTCATCTCATGTTCTATGTCAATGTCAACTGGGCACTGCTAGGTGGATGGGTGATGATATTCACTTAGATAGTGGCATCTACCAACGTCAATTGGACGCCAATCTATGTTGTGGGATGTTGGTCATTTGACATGTCATTAGGCATTAGAACAACACAAAAAACACTTATTGTGGATTGGTTCAGAATTACAATTGAGTATGAGATTTTGAAACGAAAATATATAATTACTATCGAAATTCTTCCAAATTAATTATTTACAATATCATTTTTAAATCACAAAATGATGCAAATTATCACTCTGGCATATGCTAGTAAAGAATATGAAGTCATATATAGACAGACACAAAATCCCGTCAAAATTATTGCTACACATGAATTTTTAGATTTCCTTACAAATTAGGGGAGGCATGTTCTTTAGTTTTACAATAAAAATTTATAAGCAATATCTATTAATGGTGAAAAAGATTCTTCATTCTTGTTATAAAAAAAACTTATGAACAAATACAAAAATTTGAGTAAATCAATTTAACATCCTAAAATAATTGGAGAAGTTCTAATAACTTGAAAATTTTAACTAATAACTTCAAAACTTGGATATGAGATGAGATGTACTACATTATGTCATGATCATGCAAGAAAATATTATTGAACTTTTAAAAAAACTTTTAATCTATTGAAAATGGTAAAAGATTATTATATTACACCTTTATTTGCTAGATTTATTTTATGGAAAATAGTCAAAAATGATATTGACTAAGAAAACAAACTTTTGTAATTAAACTTGGTATTGATTGCCAAAAGTAAGACTAAGAAAACAAATTTTACACACCTAGAAAGATTGCATCACTTTACTTTCATATTGAATTCACAAAAGAGTCGTCACGAATAAATTAAACAAAAATATTTGTATATAATATAGAAATGGGCGATGATTATGGCGAAAGAAAGGTGTGTTATAATATGAGAAGAACATATAAAATATTATTTGTAAAATTTGTTTTCCGCCCTACTTTTTGTTTTTCTTTGCAGCATTAATTTTTTTGATTGAAGAATGGGGGTAGAAAAATATAACACCATAAAGAACTATAGGAAAAATAATTACATTAAGAATTTTCAACTTGATAACAACTAATTTAACTGAAATAACTAATTCAAAATGCGACGAAAAATCTACCATAATTTAACTGAAATAACTAATATTATGCACTTTTATATTAAGAATCTACCATAATGATCTTCACAACTTATAACATCAAAGAAAAAATCAATATGCATAATTCATAACATTTTTCTCATGAGTACATGGAATGTGAATTAAAGTACATTAACATTTGCTTAAAAAAGGATTGCCTTACCATAAACATTTATATAGATATTCATTAAGAAACACAATAAATTATCATAAGTTTACACATTTAAATTTGGGGGTTATGAGGAATTATAGAAATTATGGAAATATAAGTTATGAAGATAAAGATATATAAATTATGAAAGTGAATATATATATGTAAAAAATAATAAAAAAGAAAGAAATATTTCTTAGTTTAGGAAGGGAAAATTAATGAGATTATTTTAGGGAATGATAAATTCAAAGTTTTAATTATGTTTGTAGGATTAGTTCTCCTAATTTATTTGATAGGAGAAAATGAAAAGGTAAAGGTTTTAACAAATGAAGAAATTTAAAATGTGATAAATAGCAAATTACAATAAAAAAGTGTTCTACTCGAAATTAATTTTATTCTTCACAACTTTACATATATCCTCATACGATTTCATTACTAACTCACATTGCCATGTGTTATTCATTCACATTAAAAAATATATCAACTTTATATGTTTAATTAAAACAACAACAATGTAGTGTATTCTAACAAAGTGATATCGGGTGTGCTCAATTAAAATATATCATTACAAAAAAAATTAATACTAAAAAGAAGATTTATTCATTTATTTTGTGACTGATTTCTAATATGATAGACCATATCATATATTTTTAGGGGCAACAATTAACAAATAGATATATACAAAAACAAAAATGTGCATCTTTTCATCATCAACAACAACAACAATGAATAGAATATCCATTTTTTTGTTCAAAACGAAGAAATAAAATAAAAGAGAATAGAATAATATTAATTGAGATCAAAATAATACAAATGAATCTTCTTTTATCCTACTATGACTCTCTCTTCATGAATCTCCAAGATAATTAAGCTTTCTTCTTCATTTTGTTGAAATTGTACCAAATAATGTGATCAATTTTGGAAGAATATATCTATGATCTTCATCAAAGTAAAGGTTATATAGTGACATCATCTTTTCTATGTCTTCTTTTTTAATTATTAAGTATGAATAAAAAGATGAAGAAAAGAAAATTAAAAATCTATACTAATAAAAAGAAAGAATGAAAAAATGAAAATGAACATTCAACATCTCCATAGATGATTGGTATTTATATATGGAGACAAACAGTAGCGTCTAAACACAAATAAACACAAAATTATCCACTAATGCATTGTAACATTTTCAAAATTATTTGCAAGTGTTTTAATAAGATTCTAATGCCTAAAAGGGGAGTATTACAGGATTTATTTATTTATTTATTTATTTTTCTCATATTTTCTGAATAAAGTGATTAATGCAATAATTATTTTTGCGCTTCAATTTCAAAGAAATTGAAATCGATTATATAAATTCTTCATTGACCAAGTCATTTAAATTTTGAGACTCATTTTATGTCAAAATTATGCTTTATAAAGTGATTAAATATATGTCAATATAACTAAGACAAAATCTTATCCAGTTTAAAATAAACACCTGATTTTAATTATATATCTTAAAAATATCAGATAAGATCACAATAATTAAGCGATTATTATTCCATATAAATCTCTACATTATAATTTGTTTATAACATATCGAAATTAAAGGTGAATCTTATATTTCCCGATATATATGTGAGTAAAATAAGGAAACAAGTGGTTATCTTTACTAAAAAATAAAAATTAATGACTGATTGATTTAAAATTGAAAATATAAACAACGGCATGAAATTAAATAGCTTTATATTTCTCCCTTCTACCTTCATTTCTGAATCTCATCATTCAAATTTAAGGTAATATTTATCTCTTGGAAATTAAATATTAGCAAAATTGTTATGAATTTCATGATCTTTTCTTTGTAATTATGTTTATTTTAAACATGTGAATGTTCAAATTATGTGAAGAATTGATCTACGTCTATAATTATCATAAAGGTTATATGTTGTTTCAATTTTTCATGTAATGTGTGTTAATATATATGTGAGTATATAATATTGGATTCAGAGAGGATGATTCAGGATTTAAATTTGATAAACCAACGTAAGTTTTTTGTTGATTATAGGTTTAGATATTAATATTTGTTGAAATTTTTTAGTGATTATATATATATATGGTTTGGGTAGAAATTGTTTGGATCGATCGAATTGGACTATGGGATTGAGGCAATGTTATTGTAAATAGTGATGTAATGTAGTCCCAATGGTGAAATCAAGAATTTCGTTAAGGTTGTTCCAGATTTAATAAATAAGTGATTTTTGAGTTTTGACCTATGTATACATATACTTAGTATGACATTTTGATAAATATTGTATAATTTTCTGTTGAAGGGTGTTTGACTAAACATAGTATATTTTGTACGGAACGTAATGCCTATGTGACGGGTGTGTCTTGGATCCTCCAAATAGTATAATTTGTGTTGCTCAGACTCTTTGCGTCTTGGATCCTCAAAATAGTTGTCCGTGATCTGACACGGGTGAAACCTAAGTTGCTCGGACTATCCAAAAATGTTGCCGCACCCGTGTTGGATCCTTCAAAAATACACTAATCTGGAGGATCCGAGACACACCTGTCGACAACATTGTTGGAGAGTCTGAGCAACATAGGCTATGATTGAAAATGTGCAATTGATTCAGTGGTGAAAACATCATACTGAAGTCGTTAGATTTTGAATTCTGAATCCGCCTCTGGTTGTCGTTGTTGTAATTTTGTACGTCAAATTTTGAATTCTGCGTTGTTGTAATGTTGTAGTTGAAGCAATCAAGAAGTGTGAATGCAAACAAAATGGTAGAGGGAGGAATAAGCAAAGCAGATAAAACAGAGTTTACAGAGTGCTGGAGTGCAGTATGGAGAACTCCTTATATTATGAAGCTAGCTTTATCAGCTGGCATTGGAGGATTTCTATTCGGTTATGATACCGGAGTTATTTCTGGGGCGCTTCTCTACATAAGGGAAGATTTCAAAGACGTTGATAGGAAGACGTGGCTACAAGAAACTATTGTTAGTATGGCTGTTGCTGGTGCAATTTTCGGTGCTGCTACTGGTGGTTGGCTTAATGATAAGTTCGGAAGGAGACTTTCTATTCTCATTGCTGATGTTCTCTTCTTTGCTGGTGCACTCGTTATGGCTATGGCACCAGCTCCTTGGGTGATCATCGTTGGAAGGATATTCGTTGGTTTGGGAGTTGGAATGGCATCAATGACAGCTCCGCTTTATATATCAGAAGCTTCTCCTCATAAGATCAGAGGTGCTCTTGTCAGCCTGAACGGTTTACTCATTACTGGAGGACAATTCCTTTCGTATCTAATCAATCTTGCCTTCACTGATGTAACTACTACGAACTTCATTTTCCTTCTTTTTGTATGAGACATGCCATCGTGGATTTGATGAAATGAAGCTGATGGCAACACGTTTTTTTAGTCCATCTAAGAACCATAGTAACTCATGTTCGGCTTGTCTCAGGTGAAAGGAACGTGGCGTTGGATGCTTGGCATTGCTGGACTTCCAGCAGTTGTTCAATTTGTACTCATGCTTTTCCTCCCTGAGTCTCCAAGATGGCTTTACAGAAAGGTACTCTTGCTAAATTATAGCGAGAAGCAAGGAAATCTTGGCAAAAAGCTATGTACTAATGATGTTTGATTCGTATATATTAGGGTAAAGTGGATGAGTCGAGGGATATCATAGCTAAAATTTATCCAGCGGAGGAAGTAGAGAATGAAATGCTGGCAATGAAGAAGTCGGTTGAAGAAGAAAAGGAAATCGAAGGTTCCATTGGAAGTAGCACGTTTACTCAAATCAAGAAAGCATTTGGAAGCACAACATGTAGAAGAGCACTCTATGCTGGTATCTGTGTTCAAGTGGCTCAACAATTCGTCGGTATCAACACTGTTATGTACTACAGTCCAACTATCATGCAATTTGCTGGAATTGCATCTAATAAGACTGCTGTGGCACTATCACTTATCACCTCTGGTCTTAACGCGGTTGGATCCATAGTCAGTATGGCATTTGTCGATAGATATGGTAGGAGGAGACTCATGATCATCTCCATGGTGGGAATCATTTCGTGCCTCATTGTCTTGTCAGTCGTCTTCTTCCAAGCATCGGCTCATGCACCAGCAATCAGCGGTACTGAAACTGCTCATTTTGGCAACAATACTTGTACAGCCTATGCCAGTGCCCCAAATCCAGCCTCTTGGAATTGCATGAAGTGTTTGGCTAAAGAAGCTGAGTGTGGATTTTGTTCAAACACCAATCTGGTAAGTCACTAACAAACTCTATCTTTGAATCTATAACTCGTTTCAAATACTTCCTCCGTCCCAGTTTATGTGATGATTGGACACGGAGTTTAAGAAAGAAAGAGAAACTTTTGAAACTTGAATATTATCATGATACATGTTTAGATCATTACTAAGATTCATATAACTAGAGCCTAAAGTGAGTGTGTTAACTCTCTCTATTGTCATCCTATGTTGCTCGGACTCTTCAAAAAATCACCATCTAGTGAATATGTGTCGAATCCTCCAAAAGCTATGCAATTTTGGAGGATCTGAGTCATTTGACACAGGTGCAACATCATTTTGGGAGAGTCTTAGCAACATAGGCATCCACCTTCTTACTACAGCAGTTTTAGATGTATCAGGTGCTCGTCTAGCTCCCTCTCCGATTGATTTTGAATCTGATTTTCAATGTGCAGTATGCTCCTGGAGCATGTATAGCAAAAACAGATGCATTAGCAGGAGCTTGCAAAGCAGAGAAACGCGTTTGGTACACAAAAGGTTGTCCAAGCAAGTTTGGGTTCTTAGCAGTTGTTTTCCTCGCGTTATACATCATAGTATACTCCCCAGGTATGGGAACAGTTCCTTGGATTGTCAACTCTGAGATTTACCCTTTGAGATTCAGAGGAGTTGGTGGAGGCCTTGCAGCAGTTTCAAACTGGACTTCAAATCTAATTGTTAGTCTAACATTCTTGACGTTAACTGAACATCTTGGGTCCTCTGGTACGTTCCTCCTATTCGCGGGGTTTTCATTTCTTGGACTCATAGCCATCTTCTTCCTCGTTCCAGAAACCAAAGGGATGCAATTTGAGGAAGTCGAAAAATTGTTGCAGAAAGGATACTCTCCTTTTAGAAAGAACAGTAGTTCTACTAAAGAAGTCTCTGATCACACAAAATGATATTCATAGTGCAGATCAAGAGACCACCTTATTTATTTTATTTGCATTGCTCTTTTAGATATGTCATTGTGTATCATACTCAATTCGATGATAATTGTTTGATCTTAAAGAGGATCTTCTATAGTTCCGCTCTGTGATCAAATTGTAATAAATTAAAAGAGTTTGTTGCTTTTTGTGTCATTCCATTGAATTTGGAAAATGAATTCATAAAGTTTTTTTGTACATTTATAAAGATATTGGTTGTTGTCTATATGTGTTCATCATAATTTGACTAGTTTTATAGAAAAATATGTTCAAAATTTGTAGCAATTGATAACCCAAGCTTAAGTCATTTTATATTAGGAAAATAGCACTAAAATGCAATTTTGATTAGATGCCGGTACCATATCCCATTGAAACGTCCATTCCTTGGCTCATGTTGTTAGTAGAATTACTTCGTAATATCATCAATTTATTCATTCGATTTACAAAATTACAAGGGTCGGAAGCTAGGGTGAAGATGAAGTGTGTTGGAGGACAGGAAAGACACAATTAAAAGGGTTAAAGTAGCTCCGGCTACGATACAAAATACAATATTAATGTTTTACATTGCAGCAACTAACCAACAAACACAAGTAATTTTAACCATGGGATTTCATTAACAAGAAAAAACATGAAAAGGGAAAGAAATGCAGGATATTTTTCAGAGATTAATCTTCTTTCTATCCAAAATAACCAAACGGTGTTTAACATCTACACTCCAGATATAGGTAAGTGAGCGACAAGCGAGAGCAGAATCTAATTGATGCTCTAAGCCTGAAATTGAACCAGATAGAACACATTAGAAATGAGAAAAGGGAGGCAAGGGAAGGGGTTTGATTGTCAATAAACACATACCTTGTTTGAAATATTGTTCGATAGCCAATCAAGTCCCTCGTATAACCCTTCTCCAGAAGTGGCACATGTACTCTGGATATACCTGAGAGGAAGAAAGAGGAAGGATCAGATAATAGGCTCTCTTAGCTAGTCAGAAGTCAGAACCAGACTGAACAAATGATGGTATCAGTGTAAATTACCAGTGTCGCTGTCGAAGAGAATGAAGTCCAAGCTTATCGGTGATTTCAGCAGCATTCATTGCGTTTGGAAGATCTTGTTTGTTTGCAAAAACAAACAGCACAGCCTCTCTTAGTTCATCCTGCAGAGAAATGAAATGAGGATTCGAGACATCTATGATCTATCGTAAAAGATTCCTCTAACTTCACTTTCTATACCTCATTTAACATCCTATGAAGCTCATCCCTTGCCTCAACAACACGGTCTGTCATTGCTGTCAACCACAAAGATGAGGCCTTGAGTGTTCTGGAAATAATGCCTCCATAGAGGTCCAATCTGCAAACAGATCACAAAGAAGTAAGCAGATCAGTATTGCTTTTCAAGTTTCCAAGAATCAAAATACTATGTATAAACTTTAACTTTGTGCCTCTTGAACAGAAAGAACAATTGAACTGTAGAATAGCCAATGTTAGCAGCAAAAGAACCAAAGAAGGTCCATATCTCCATTCAGAATGCAATGCTGGCCACATACTGATCATATTTTGGAGACTTAACCATGATTAGCCTAGGAAACCATGTGCCTAAAAGTAGCCTCTTATGCGCAAAACACCAAAGGGACTCCAAAACCTTCAAGAATGACACCACGTTCAGATAGATTTATCCAGTAATTAACTAGTCTGCTGATGCTCCACTAGATACAAATATCCACCTTGGCGCCAGTATATAAAAGACACCACCTCAGTGCCCAAGAGATAATCAGCTAGCAAACGTTTGCAACTCAATACCTCACCAGACTGGGGGATTAAGAGATAAAAGTTCTTGAAGATCATGGATCTGAACCCTCCATTGGCTGCAGGTGGTATACGAGCAGTGAATCATAATATACACTCTGCACTTGAGCTTGGCTCCAATTGCATATAAGCCTTATGCGAAATCGAGCTCAAGTAAGGATCAAACTCAATAATAGCTCAACCACGAGCTAGTTTTTTGCCCCAATTTAGTTTTCCCATTTGAAAGCAAACACTAGCTTAAAAGTATCTGCGACTAGAAAAGTTCCAGAAAACTTAATAACAATCCTATGATTTTTCAAAGCAGATAAATTAGGATTTGGTTCAAGATTATTCCAATGGTGATGTCTCTCTTTCTTCTCTCTTCACCAACCTAGGATTGTAGCTCACAGAGCATGCAAAATATAATCACAAGGTAAACATTTTGAACATTAAATAAGCTCTCATATATATACACATAGATAGAAAGAGATATTTAGATCAAAAGACATTTATCTAGTTGTTGAAGCATAAATCACGAGAAAATTATACACTACAAACACAGGCTAGTCGAATAACCCCCAGTAACTAGAAATAAACCCAGAGAATCACAAGGTTTCAAATGAAAATATGAGTAAGAGGACATAAGAACTTCTTACCTTGTCCTGACCCCCAACATCCCATACAGTAAAGCTGATGTTCTTGTATTCAACTGTTTCCACGTTGAAGCCTGTCAATAGAAAGATTAGATAGTTGAAAGAACCAGCTGCATAGCAAAAATTGACAACAACGGATTATAAGAGAAGGATCTGCTCCACAAGTACACGACACATATGACAAGCACTTGATGAAGACACATAGCCAAAGGCAAAAATTGCAGCCATTAAAAGTTATTTAATCCCCAGAAATACAGTCCTGAATCTCAAAGATTACATTGTTCTCTTATCAACACATATGTGAGTGCAAATGATTTGAAAGGATGTTGCAAGATTTCGAGGCATTTTCACCTAACAAGAAAAATAAGCCATCTTGCATGTTGCTTTTTGGCTTAGATATATCAACACAATTTACTTTCGGTAGTATATCCCACAATGAGTAGAAAATTATGTTAGATTGTGAGGTGCAACTCGTGAGAAGAATAAAAATTGGATTCACAAGAAACGTACCAATAGTAGGTATAGTGGTAACAATTTCCCCCAACTTGAGCTTGTAGAGAATTGTGGTTTTACCAGCAGCATCGAGACCAACCATAAGAATACGTATTTCTTTCTTAGCAAAGAGGCGACTAAAAAGTTTGGTGAAAGACAGCCTCATCTCTGTGTAACTGAAAAATGGACGAGATAATAGGTAGATCTCGAAATGGAGCTGTCGTTCACCGCGCTTTCCTCTGCTGTGGCACGGAAAAAGAGAAACTTAGCTGAATCGTCGTTTTATATATGGGTATGGGTATGGCTATTTTCTATGATATTAACAAAAACAAATACTCATTTTATATATGAAAATTTAATATCGTCTATTTTATTATTAATCTGTCCGAATCACCACAATCGATAATATCTTTTATTAGCTATCATTTACGATGAGAGATAATTTGGCGTCATCAATAATATTTAGTAACATATAGGCTAAATATTACTTTCAGCGATAGATATCATTATTATC
>JAJOOO010004147.1:0-19755 GCA_029582685.1 Solanum piurae | reverse complement strand
ATAATAATAATAATCTTATTAGAACTTTAAGAAAAATAATAAATTAATAACTAATAAAAATAAGTAATGGAGTAACTAATAAGTTATATCGTAGATATATGAGAATTAATGAGTTTTGAGAAAGTTGAAATTAAATATTAAATTCTTGAAAGTTAAAAGAGTAGAGAAATTGAGAGAATATGAAAAAATATTTATAGATTAATGGGGTAGTTTTTTTTTTTTGGAAAAAACTTTAATAAAATTCGAGATTAGATTTCAGAATTTTTTGACCATTAGTGGGCCCCACATTGGTCAAAAAATTGACAAAGAGATTCTCTAAAAGTTCGTGCCTCCAACGAATATTCCTTTGTCTTGGACTGGTTTGATCTGGGCTTCTACTGATTTGGGCCGATTTCGGATCGACCCGATCCCATACGATTGACACCCTTAGTTTCAACTATATAAACGACCATCAAAGGTAAAATAATTAACAACAAGGCAAAAAAATAAAATAAAATTACTGATTTGTGAGAGTTCTTGAGTTCCTCGTTCAGGTATGTTTAATTTTCATTTGATTTATTAATTGTGACATGTGAGTTTCTATGTGCTCATTTGAAATCATTTTTTAATCTTTTACAAAAAAAATAATTTTATGTCTTTTTATAAGATATATTCATTTTTTTTACACATGAGATTTGAAAAGAATATTTTATTTTATTCAAATCGTAAGAAGACAAGATATCTCATTTTCTTGTTTCCATATATGCTTTTACAAACGCATTTAAAACTTATATATGCTTTAGATCTGTTTGTGTTTGAGAATTTTATCTTTTGAACTATATGAAACTCATGATGGACTGTATGAATTTTTTTTCTATTTGAAACTCTTGAGAAATAACATAACAAAAGTGAATCTAGAATTTTAAGTGAGCTTGAGAGAGATAATTTTCTAGACCTTTTCAAAATTCTTTTTACTTTTATAGCATTATTATAAATAAGAGATTTTTTAGTTTTAAAAGATTTTCATTTTTATACATATGAAAAATTTAAAAATGTCATTTTTTGTGTGTTTAAATTGGAAAAAGGACAAGAGATTTTATTTCATGTAAATTCTGGAGTCTTTCATTTGTGAAGGTGGATATAAATTTTGGGAGAAATTATTTTCCAACCCTATACAAATTTCTTTTAGTTTAATAACTTTTTTTTTTTTATAAGAGATCTACATTCTTTACACCTAAGAAATGTGAAAAGACAATTTTTTTTTTAAAAAAATGGTAAAAAGACAAGATAACTCATTTCCTTCCAAGGGAATTTAGTACAATTGTCATAAAGGTATGTTCATCCTTGAAAACAAAACATGTTTATCAAGGGAAACATGTTCTTTAATAGTATCTCTATTACAATTTATATGGGATATTTAAGACTTCGAGAGTCAATTTTTTTAAATTGTGATGATAAATTCAGGTATGAAATCTATAAGGTTTTCAAAAGAAAATTATATATATTCAAAAATTATGTAATAATTATTATAAGTCATGTAATTGACAATTCAAAATATTTGAAAGTTGTATGACAAAAGTCACGGTCAAAACTTGTTTGATTCTCAAAACTCAAAGAGCCACTTAAATTGAGACTAAGAGAATATCTTTTTCATTTCCTTTTTATCCTTATGATATGGAATTTTGGAGTTGACAGTTTGAATTTAGTTTGTTTATTTTCTTAATCTTTATACTAGGTCAAAATCAGACAATCAAGTTGACAGAGATAGTACATAAATAAATATAATTTGATTATTAATGAATTGTATATATATGCCTGATTGAATGGACTTTTTCTGATTTTTTTTTTGTTCTCTTTCATGAAGCAATGGCTTCCAAAGATGAACTTCACGAAAATGAGGTGGTAAAAAAACCCTCAAAAATTGTCAGAGGAAAAAAAAGCAACTTAATGGGAGAACGTTCTGTTGTCTTGCCGCGAGTTGTACGTATTTACATAACGGACAATGACGCCACAGACTCGTCCAGTGATGAGGAGGAAAATCTTCAAGGAGAGAAGTCCAAACGACATAAAAGGATTTGTAAAGAAATTATCATCAGAAATGGAAAAACCAAGGTCACTTCAAAGATGGTATCGTCCAAAGAGAAAAAAGATACAAAACTTCTCCAAGAAAATGTAAAGAAGTACAGGGGAGTTAGACAACGAAAATGGGGAAGATGGGTTGCAGAGATTCGAGATGTAAGAACGAATAAACGACGTTGGTTGGGAAGTTTTGATACTGCGCTAGAAGCTGCTTTGGCTTATGACAAGGCAGCCATTGAAATAAAAGGTGCTAACGCTGTGACAAACATTATCGAGCCACCACCAAAGGAAAGCAACCCCATCCACCAATAAGGAAGACAAAAGGCATGCAGATCCGTGTATGTTTAATTACTTTATTGCTTCAACTTTCCATAGGTTTATCCATTTCACCTTTGAAATGATGAGTTCAAAAGTTGAGCGTTTTAGTAGTTGAAAGACATGAATGTAAATAAGAAGGTTTCGTTAGGGGGGGGAGTCCAGGGGCTAGCCCCATATCTTCTTCCTCTTATTGGTAGAAGTATTTAGTAATCACATATAATTTTTACTAATTGTTGCTTCATTTTGCTTTGTATCTTAATATTTTACTGTCATTTTTTTTTCTTATTGAAATTTTTTGAGCTGTTGGTTATTGGAAATAATCTTTCTTCACAAAATGAAAGAAAGGTTAGTGTATATTTTATTACCTTCTCCATACTCTATTTATGAAATTACACTATATATATTATTGTTATTGTTGAACTAATTAATTGGAGGAACATGAATAGCTATGATTTATGTATTGATGAAGCGGAGTTGTTTTTGTTGTATTCCTTGTAAATATTTGCTAAAAGAACCTTCTCTTAAAAATGCTACTTTCCTAGATAAACCTTGGGTTAAAAAAAACCTTTAGACAATATATTTTTGATGTAACAGAAATGTTCAATATAGTTTAACATATATCGTAAAATAAGTAATTGGAAGTTTTTTTAAAAAAATAGTTCACTTGAAAATTTTCTGAAAAGCTAAATTATTTACATGAAGCTACTACTTCTTTTCTTCAGTAACATATCGTGAGGAGCTTGACATAGAAATTTGATCAGAGTTATTTATTACGTTGTTTTATATCACATAGATTTTTATTCATTTTCTTCATTAAGTAGATTAGTCGTATGTTTATGTCAATTTTGTACAGTTCTCACTAAATGTAAATTCATTCTTAATATGGTTTAAGGCGATACTATTTTTATTTTTAAATTAATAATAAGCATGCTTTAGTTTCAAACATGATTGAGCAAATAGAGATGTCCTGATAAGACAAACATATATATAATCACACGGTACACATTTTTGGGCTTAATTTTGGCGTGACAAAAGAATTCATGAGGTTGAATAGACCAAAGCATACTCTTCATTGAAATCACCTTAGTATTTTCATTCTTAATAATGATTTTCTTTTGACGTGCCTTTTCACATCACTTTGACTTCTCCCATTTGACCTTCCCTTTATTCTCATTAGAAGGGGTCGTTAGATTGCAGCCCACTAGTAAAATCTAATAGGATAGGGCAAGACAAAAGAACTTCTTTCGACTCAAATGGCTAATTTTCTAGTGATATCTTATTTTGAGGGCTTTCTGATGGCCTTGTTTTGTGATAATTGCATGCCATGGCTTTACGAAAAGAGAAAGCAACAAAGAACGTCACTAATGTGTTAAATCATTTATGATAAGAAATTCTTTCTTTATTACGTGCATAAAATTATTCATCAATCATTTTATTAATACTAGGTAATTTTATATACCATAATCCTTCTTAAATTTCTAGAGGAAATTGGAAATTGCTAATAATAATGGAAAAAAATAAATAATAGAAATATATAAATAAATAAATAAATGAATAAAAGAAATAAGGGCCAAAAGCCCTAACTGTTGAAACTTGAAATACGCAGAGGAGAAAAAAAATAAATTAACAAGAGCATCGATGGATGGAAAACCTAAAGTCTTATTATGACAAGTAATTTCAGGTACAAGCTTATCTAAATTCTCAATTCTATATCCAATTTCTTGTGAATGATGGATACCATTACATTATTGTGGCATGCTATAATTTAATGACATTATTATTAATTAATATTAGTCAAATTAAATGAAAAGTGGCTTGATACGAAGTAATGGCTGGAAGTCGGTGATGATTTATTTAATAGTATCTTGGCAATTAGATTGGTATTAGAAAAGAAAGAAAATGATTTCAAATTGGAAATCATTAGTTATTAGGATGAAGGATTTAATCATTAGGTAATGATTGCAAAGATATATATAGGATTGGATTGTTGTACAACAGTTTCAATTTCGTATATAAGTTCTCATAACTTCGGCTTTTGATATAGTTTAGTTCTGGACATGCTTGTTCTTTCGTAGTTGAAATTTCGTAGTACAACATCATATTATAAATCAAATTTTGGTAATAATTGAGATATATAATAAAATAGTGTGTATTGTGATATATATATAAAGATCATTAAAATTATGTTATTTTGAGATATTGAAACTAAACCACAGACTTGAAATTTGAAAAATATGAGAGTTGATATGTTAGCAAGATAAGGAAGTTGATTATAAATTTGAGGGAGTTTTTGGGTCTAGGCTAGACCTATAGTAATGTGAGTGTTGTTAGTTTCGAAATCTTATTCTGATTATTAATGTGAATAGATTGCTTTGAGTTGGAAGTTCAACGAAAGGGGAAGGCTCAAGTTCCGGAGTGAATTCTTGATTGATTGAGGCAAGTGGATTTCTAAATCCTTGTTAAGTGTATGGAATTCGTGTATTTTCTTGTAATATGTGTTTGGGGCTAATGAGACTTAGTGATGGGTGGACTTGTACACATTGATTAATTCTAATGATGAAAAAAAGGGTAATGAAAGGCAATGTGATAATTATTTGTGTGTGATGTGTTGAGGATTGATAATGGTTTGGAAGACTTGTTGAATCATTGTTGATATTGTATCATGATTGTGTTGTTGTGAATTGTGCAATGTTATGAAAATGGTCATCTCCTCATTATTTGTGTGACCATGTCATTTGCATTTTCCTGAGACATGGTTGTGACAAGTGTTATGTGAATTGAGAAAGAATAAGAAATTAAAGAGGATGTACCATTTCGAGGGACGTATCGCACGCCGCGATGGATACTATATTTCGAGGGACTTATCGCGCGCCGCGATGGTTACTATTATCGAGGATCGTATCGCGCGCCACGATGGATGCATGGACAGATATGTCCCCCATGGGTCCCGGACTGAGAGATAGTGGGTGTGTATCATTAGGACATACATGCATCATTATACTTGACATTGCATTGCACATATTTATCATTAGTGAACTTGATATTGTGTTTTGCTGATCTTGGGAGTGCCTTTTTGTGGAACTTTGATTGATGAATATTGAGCTTGTTGTTGAGGATATGTAATTGTTAGGGTGTTGTTATTGGGTTGTGTGCTATGTGAATTATGAACTGTTAGGTTGGGCTGGTTTTAAGCAGGTTATAGTTGTGGAGGTTGTAATTGATGAATATTGAGCTTGTTGTTGAGAATATGTGATTGTTAGAATGTTGTTGTTGAGATATGCGCTTGTAAAGTGTGAACTGTTAGGTTGGGCTGGTTTATTGCAGGTTGTAGTTGTGGAGGTTCGGTTGGGGTGTAAGGTGTACCCGTATTCTATCCCCTTAGCTTGTGTTTAGAGGTTTACTTGCTGAGTACCGTGTGGTTTGGTACTCACCCCTTGCTTCTACAATTTTTGTAGGTTATGAGCCTGAATTTTGTGATACTTTCCATTCTCTTGTTTTTCGAGGCTTCTTGGAGATTTGTGAGGTAGTTGTTTGTCATCTCAGCGAACTTTCTTACTCATATTTATGATCTTGTTCTATTCTAGAAACAAGGTCATTTGAGACTTGTATTTTCTTTTGATTCAACTTTAATACTTTAGAGGCTTGTACACGTGACAGCCATATTTTGGGGGTATGTTTGAGTTTATTATTAAAATTTCCACATTTTATTGTAATGGTTGAGTTTTAGGCTGACTTGTCTTGGTGGGTTAAGACGAGTGCCATCATGTTCTTTTTTGGATCGTGACACTATTTTTTTTTAAAAATCTTCCAATTACTTATTTTACGATATATGTTAAGCTATATTGAACATTTCTGTTACATCAAAAATATATTGTCTAAATTTTTTTTTAACCCAAGGTTTATCTAGAAATGTAGCATTTTTAGGATAATGTTCTTTTAGAAAATATTTACAAGGAATACAACAAAAACAACTCCGCTTCATCAATACATAAATCATAGCTATTCACGTTCCTCCAATTAATTAGTTCAACAACAATAATAATATATATAGTGTAATTCCACAAATAGATTATGGAGAAGGTATACACTAACCTTTCTTTCATTTTGTGAAGAAAGATTATTTACAATGACCAACAACTCAAAAGAGAAGTTATTAGGAAAACGAAATTTCCATAAGAAAAAAAATGGCAGTAAAATATTAAGATACAAAGCAAAATGAAGCAACAAATAGTAAAAATTATATGTGATTACTAAATACTTCTACTTATAAGGGGAAGAAGATATGGGGCTAGCCCCCGGACTCTACCCCTAACGACACCTTCTTATTTACATTCATGTCTTTCAACTACTAAACGTTCAACTTTTGAACTCATAATTTCAAAGGTGAAATGGATAAACCTATGGAAAGTTGAACTAATAAAGTAACTAAACATACATGGATCTGCATGCCTTTTGTCTTCCTTATTGGTGGATGGGGTTGCTTTCCTTCGGTGGTGGCTCGATAAGTTTGTCACGGCATTAGCACCTTTTATTTCAATGGTTGCCTTGTCATAAGCCAAAGCAGCTTCTAGCGCAGTGTCAAAACTTTCCAACCAACGTCGTTTATTCGTTCTTACATTTAGAATCTCTGCAACCCATCTTCCCCATTTTCATTGTCTAACTCCCCTATACTTCGTTACATTTTCTTGGAAAAGTTTTGTATCTTTTTTCTCTTTGGACAATACCATCTTTGAAGTGACCTTGGTTTTTCCATTTCTGATGATAATTTCTTTACAAATCATTTTATGTCGTTTGGACTTCTCTCCTTGAAGATTTTCCTCCTCCTCACTGGACAAGTCTGTGGTGTCATTGTCCGTTATGTAAATACGTACAACACGTGGCAAGACAATAGAACGTTCGCCCATTAAGTTGATTTTTTTTTTTCCTCTGACAATTTTTGAGCTAGGGTTTTTTGACTACCTCATTTTCGTGAAGTTCATCTTTGAAAGCCATTGCTTCATGAAAGAGAACAAACAAAAAATTAGAAAAAGTCCATTCAATCAGGCATATATATATACAATTCATTAATAATCAATTTATTTTTATTTATGTACTCTCTCTGTCAACTTGATTGTCTGATTTTGACCTAGTATAAAGATTAAGAAAATAAACAAACTAAATTCAAACTATCAACTCCGAAATTCCATATCATAAGGATAAAAAGGAAATGAAAAAAATATTCTCTTAGTCTCAATTTAAGTGGCTCTTTGAGTTTTGAGAGTCAAACAAGTTTTGACCGTGACTTTTGTCATACAACTTTCAAATATTTTGAATTGTCAATTACTTGACTTATAGTAATTTTTACATAATTTTCGAATATATATAATTTTATTTTGTAAACCTTATAGATTTCATACCTGAATTTACCATCACAATTTGAAAAATTTGACTCTCGAAGCGTTAAATATCCATATAAATTGTTATAGAGACACTGTTTCATGGATGGACATACCTTTATGACAATTGTACTAAATTCCCTAGGAAGGAAATGAGTTATCTTGCCTTTTTATCATTTTAAAAAAAAAAATAGTCTTTTCGCATTTCTTAGGTGTAAAGAATGTAGATCTCTTATAAAAAAAAAGGTTATTAAACTAAAAGAAATTTGTATAGGGTTGGAAAATAATTTCTGCCGAAATTTATATCCACTTTCACAAATAAAAGACTCCAGAATTTACATGAAATAAGATCTCTTATCTTGTTTCCCAATTTAAATAAAAAAAATGTCATTTTTAAATTTTCATATGTATAAAAATGAAGATCTTTTAAGACTAAAAAATCTCTTATTTATAAAAATTCTATAAAAGTAAAAAGAATTTTGGAAAGGTCTAGAAAATTATCTCTCTCAAGCTAACTTAAAATCCTAGATTCACTCTTGTTATGTTATTTCTCTAGAGTTTCAAATAGAAAAAAGTCATACTGTCCATCATGAGTTTCATATAGTTCAAAAGATAAAATGCTCAAACACAAAAAGATCTAAAGCATATATAAGTTTTAAATGCGTTTGTAGAAGCATATATAGAAACAAGAAAATGAGATATCTTGTCTTTTTACGATTTGAATAAAATAAAATATTTTTTTTAGATCTCATTTGTGTAAAAATATGAATATATCTTATAAAAGGACATAAAACTATTTTTTTTTGGTAAAATATTACAAAATAATTTCAAATGAAAGCACATAGAAACTCACATGTCACATTTCATAAAGAAGATGAAAATTAAGCATACCTGAAAGAGGAACTCAAGAACTCTCACACAAATAAGAATTTTTAATTTTTTGCGTTGTTGTTAATTATTTTACCTTTTGATGGTCTTTTTATATAATTGAAACTAAGGGTGTCAATCGTATGGGATCGGGTCGATCCGAAATCGGCCCAAATCAGTAGAAAGCCCAAATTAAACTAGTCCAAGACAAATAAATATTCGTTGGAGGCACAAAATTTTAGAGAATCTCTTTGTCAATTTTTTTGACTAATGTGGGGCCCACTAACGCTTGAAAACATCAGAAATCTAATCTCGTATTTTATTAAAGTTTTTTCCAAAAAAAACCTCTTCATTAAGCTATAAATATTTTTCCATATTCTCTCAATTTCTCTACTCTTTTAACTTTCAAGAATTTAATATTTAATTTCAACTTTCTCAAAACTCATTAATTCTCATATCTCTACGATATCACTTATTAGTTACTCCATTACTTATTTTTATTAATTATTAATTTATTATTTTTCTTAAAGTGCTAATAAGATTATTATTATTATTATTAATTTATTATATCTCTGAAAATGCTAGCAAGATTATTGTTATTATAATTTTACTTTTTAGTCAAGATTATTATTACAATTTTACTTTTCAGTTATTACTTATAAGTTATTATTATTAATTAATACTTAATACGTGTTAGTTGATAGTTATTAGTTTATTACTTTATTGTTATTTTGATTTATTAGGTAACCCAATGATCAAAAGTATCAAGGATTAATTATCACTATTAACTAATCAAGTGAAATTATAACTCCTAAGTTAATAAGATCATCAAAATAATTAAATTTTTATTATTGCTTTATTAGATGATTTCTTTAAATCTTAATCTACATAAAAATAATGACTACTGCATACTAAGAAAATTATTCTAACTTAAAATATAAAAAATATACTAATATAGTGCGAGACTTATCTTTTTATGATTATTAAAAATTGAGCACTAAAAATTAGTATAAAGTACAAAAATTTCAATAATTTGGGTGTTAATTTCATCCTATCTTGAAAGTTTCTCAAATTATAATAATCCTGAATTTTTCAGAACTCACAAATACATTGCTCCTTCACCATATACATATCAAATGATATATAAGTTATGTATCAAATATATAATTATAAACCAGATTTATACTGATTTTGGTTTGAAATAATTGGAGTTATGTATCAACAATAACATTTGTACCAGATACATTGTTCACAAACAAAATGTGATGTATTTGATAGAGATGGAGTGATATACACGGAATTTCAGATGTTAAGATAGAGAAAAGGAAAAAATAGATTTTTATAATTAATTCAAATGGTATAAATTTTTAAAAATTATGTTATCTTAAATCGTATAATTAATTATCCTTGAGATAACTATGACAAACTATGACAACTCCTTGAGATAACTAATGCTATATGTTTGGTAAAAAATTATTGCCTTAATTTCTTTTTAATAGCTATTCAAATTGTTATTGCAATCTATCGCTACTTTAACGTACAAATTTGATACTTTGCGTCTATATCTAAGAAATCAATATTTGATTATTGCAGACACAAAGTGCACAAAATACGAGGAATAGAACAAAACTTAAAGTCTCGCATGCCGGTGGTAGCAAAAGTAATGCAAGGAGAGGTCGTCAAATGGTAAGTTTCTTTACATTGAAGTTTATTTATGAACCATTTTATTATACAAAATCAAATGTATTGTTTGTTACTTATTTTTATTTGTACTTGATTAATGATAGGACAAAAATTGGGAAGGCCGGTGTGTCGAAGTGAAGTTGTATTGTCAACTTTATTGAAAAAGAATGGTAATTATGTGAATGAAGAGGGAAATATTTTAGTGGTAAGTTTCAAATACTCGTCTATTTTGTGATAGTCTTGGTATAGAAATGATATCTTTGTGTTCTGTTTTGAATGTACTTCTTTTTAATCTTCATAAGTTATGTAACTTTTCCTACACATGGTTCAACTGTGATTTAGAGATGCTAAACACAACAGTTTCCTGGAAAAATTATAGAATCATCCAATTCCATTGCCACCCACCCCTAAATAAATTTTCACCACTTAAATATTTTTAGTGATTCTAATAAGTGCAAGGTAGCAGATGATTTAGTTTTGCAATACTTGCTAATGAGTTGATTAACAATTCATTATTAACAATGTTGGCATTTCTCTCTCATGTCTTCTATTTTAGTTGTAGGATAAAATATTGGAGCATCTACCTGAAGATCAAGAACATGCTACTACTTTAGGTGTTCCGTTGAAGATATTGGGCCATCCTAATGACGCCATTGGAAAAGTGTATGGAGTTGAACATTTTGGTTGTGTGCGTGATATAAGTGGTAATGTTTGTCCTTCAGTTGTTTTTGGGATGCCTAGACATTCAATTAGTCATACAAATGTCGGTAGTTTCAATAATATGTCTCATCAACGTGTTGAAGACTTAGAGAAACAGGTAGAAACTTTGGAAGAGAAGCTGACCGGATATGAAGAGACCAAAAAAAAGCTTGATGAGACCAAGGAAAAGCTTGAGAAAACTAAGAAACGACTTGCGCAGAATGAGAATCACTTGGCCACTCTTCATAGGTTTTTACAAGCCAAATTTGATAGTGAATTGCCTACTTTCAACATAGATTCTTCTTAGTTTAAACTTTTTACATTTTGATTACATTAGCAGTACTTTTGTTATTTTTTATGATGAAACTTGCCTTTTGTTTTAATATATGATGAATTGATCATTACAATAATGATTTGTGCATTTATCAGTGGATTAGTACCAGATTAATGTAGGGAATTAATTGTATTTGCTATTTTTTTAAAAACAATTGTACACGTTCGACACGGTTCATCCATGGTTAATCTATAAATGAATTTGAAAACTATATAAAGTACCTACATTTTATTAGCTACGGTTCTTACATGGCTAATAAGAAATTACAAATATAATCTATTTTTCAGGCAATTAACTTTACCTACGAATTAAGTGTGGCTAAATGTTACCTACGATTTTAGGCGTGGCTAATGCGCGCGTTTTTTGTAGTGACAGTTCAAAGACTCACATGTCACAAAGATGATATAAAGAAAAATTGAAAAAATTAGAACATAGTTAACACAAAAATCAAGAAACTAAACCTAGAATTGTAACCCTTTGTTTAGTTTCTCTAACTGTTTGATAGCCGTGCTAACACGGGTTCAATAATTTCATATTTTTTAATTTTAATTTATGTGATAGGTAAAATTTAGAAAGTTAATTAAATTTTAATATGATTTTCAGATATTAAGTTGTTAATTACTTTTTGCCTGCGCAAATTTAATGTGAAGAGGTTCATTAAGATGTCCATAATTAAAGTAATTTTCATCATCGATCGTTGAATTTTTACTCAAAGTAGTTACAAGATATAAACAAATATTACCGACATTCAAAATAATAAAGCAATAACTAAAGAATATGAATTTTAAACTAAAAATCATAGCTAAAACGGATTCCATAATTTCAAAAAAATTAGACACTAATTAAATTAAAGTAGAACAAAAGAAATATTTTTTTAATTCTTTTTACGAAACACGGCGTGCCTGCTTCAGCGTGAAGTATTGAATTTAAAACTAAAAATAATAGCTAAAATGGATTCCATAATTTCGAAAAAATTATACATTAATTAAATTAAAGTAGAACAAAAAAAGTAAATTTTTAATTTTTTTTACGAAACACGCTGAAGCAGGCACACCAACTAGACATGCATGCTTCAGCGCGAACTCTCTCTCATATAATAAGAGAACTTGAGAGGTGGATGCCGACATGAAGCGATTAAAACAACTAACTATCAAAAAACCTAATTTCCCTCTAAATAAACAACACATAAACTTGTAGGCTACTATTTTCATGAAAATAAAAAAAAATCATTTGATTTAGTCATATAGTGATACAATAACAAAGTAAAAGTAAATCAAGAATAAGAAAGAAAAAGGGTTTCATATGCAGCAAACTCTCTTTGTAGGGTTTAATAAATAAAAATCTTATAAAGTTGACATTGTTTATAATTTACATATCTAAATTATTGAGTGTATTATCATACGATTGTCAAATTTTCTAGGTAAAATTGAGTTAATGTATGCAATTCACGTGTCATACATGTGCTAGATTAATCGTATTAACAGTTTAAGATAAATAATAAGTAATAGGTAATAACTAAACGTAATATTGTAATAATATTCTCTCTAGCACTAAAGAGAAATAATAAATTAATAACGAATAATAATAAGTAATATTGCAATAATAATAATTTTATTAGCAATTTAATAAAAATAATGAATTCATAACTCATAATGATAAGTAATGAAGTAACTAATAAGTAATATTGTAATAATGAGATTACTATGACTTTTAGAGTATTAATAAATTACTACACCCTCCCTTTCATATTAATTGAATTTTTGACATATTTTTTTATTTTTTAAATTAACTTCATTAGTTAGTATTTGAATTAGTTATTAATTAATATTTAGTTATTTTAATCATAAATTTCACAATAATTAATAAGGGTAAAAATGAAAAGTTATGCATAATTTATGTCTTAATCTTCTTTTCTTAAAGGTGTGAAACACCTCAACAATTTAATTAATATGAAATGGAGGGAGTAATTAATAAAATAATTGAGATTTGAAAATTTGAGATCAGAAAGTTGAAATGTTGAAATTAAATATTACTAAATATTATAGTTTTTTTTAATTTTCTGGCTAAATTCTGGCCAAATTTTCTAGTCATTTAACACTTCCCTTAAATATTAATGGGGAGGGTTTTCTTTTGAATTTTTTTTTATAAATTCAGTTTTTTTTTTAAATCTTTTTTTTAGCCATTAGTGGCACCACAATGGTAAATTTATTTGACAAAGATCTGATTTTAAAAATCAGATTTCATAGAAAATTATGGCTTCAACAGATAGCCCCTTAGTCTTGGGGCGGTTTGGTGTGGTCTACTATCGAGCCGGTCCGATTTTGGAATTAACCCGATTGACATTCTTAGTTTGAATTATATAAATCACCATCAAAATGTAACATATTTAAAAATTAGAAGAAAAATCGAAATTTTTGATTTGTCTGAGAGCTTTTGGAGTTTCATTGCAAGGTATGTTCAATTTTCAGTTTTTTTTGTTAAAATCTTTATATATATATATATATATATATATGTGTGTGTGTGTGGTTGCGTTTGTTCTTTATCATTATTATAAAACTTCTATATATTTTAAAATTGAGTAATAGAATAGGTAGTGCTGAGATTAACGATATTAATTTAATTTATGAATAAAATTCATAAAAGTGGGATGTTGTATTTACTATTAAACAAAAATACAATGTAAAGCTACTTAAGATACTATATAATCTTCAATTTATCGAAATTAACAAACACATGAAGAAGATAATTCATATTTCTAATATGTTGCAGCATTGTAGAGTTTGTGTGAGAGTATATATTATGGGGATTTTGTTACAAGTGTTTCTTAGGCATTTGCATGGGAAAAAGGTGGCAAGCCAACAAATGAAATAAATGAAACTAATTTAGTCTCTTACTTTATATTAAATTTGGGAAATTAATTTACTTCTATGCTTTCAACAACAATGAAGGGAGAAAGAAAGGGATTATGTGCATTGCAGAAAATAAATAAATTTGTGACACATATGTGACAGGCTCATGTATAATTATGATTTTATAAATTATGGTAAACAATATGTCAAATATATCTGAGTTATAAGGTGTTTATGTTTTGCTATTGGTATAATGTATAAGTATTCTCTAAATTATGATTGAAATTCTAGTGATACATTTTAACTTAATTAGGATTTTATTACTCTTTAACTTATTTGTTTCATATTTTCGTGCACCGATTGTGTTGAGGCACCTTCAATCATGTAAGTTGGTTGTATATGTATACACGCTCCTTCCACATGTATAAAAAAAATTATTTTAAAAAAAATAATATTTTAAAAAAAATTAAAAAAAATCTCCTTGTATTTTAACTTTACTTTTAAAAAAATTCACCCTCATTCATTGTTTTTTCTCTTTTATTTTTCTATTCATTTTATTTACTCTTTGCATTTTCATGATCTTTCCTTTTGATTTTATTTTAAATTTAATTTCAAGCGTCTTGTATTTAAAATAAGTTAATTTCGAACGGATATCAAAATAAGTGAAGAAAATCAAATAAAACATTAAAAAATTCAAACGTTAAAATTAAAGGACACTATTTAATTATTTTTCAAAAAATACACATAATTTTTTTAGAATAATTAAAAATGAAAAGATAAGAAATTGATGAAAAAAAATTAAAAGTTTAAAGTGAGAAAGAAATTAAAATAAATATTTTACGAAGAAAGAAATGAAAATAATTAAATATATATAGGTTTTAATATCAATAATTATGTGTACTAATGAAATTAAAAAGTGAATGTGTCCAATATACTCACTCATCACTTGCCTTCAAGAGAGAGTGTACACTTTCTATGTCACATCAGCTTTTAGAGTGTATTTATTATATTTTAAAATAATTTAACAGGGCAATAAGATCCTAGTTAAGGAGGGGTACTTATGCATTATCCCTTTCCTATTTAAACTATGACCAATTATTTATAAAAATATACCTCGATATTAATGAGTCAACTTCCATGTAGATGAAATTTTATAAGCAAATTAAGTTGTCATACATTTTTTTTTGGGAATTGTATTCAAACACTTAATTTAGTCAGCTTCAACGTGTGTTTGATAAATATTTTGTGATAGTTCATAAAGAAAACACAAACATATGAGAATTCAAATATGATAAACTAGTAAAAAAGTGATATATCAGAAGTGTATTTTTTACGATAAACTCCCTACCTATCGCATCTGTAACATCCGGCAATTTGAAATATCTATGAAGAGGTTTGGAATTGGAATTTATCCTTTTTGGAAAGAATTTGAAAAATCTGGAAAATTGGCTAAGTGTGGAAAAAATGAATTTTTGGCCAACTTTAAGCAGCCACAACTCCTAACTCAGGATGAATTAGGAGTAGTTCCAGTTATGTTTGCGAAGCTCGTGGAATGATCTTTCCAACGCCACCGAGTTTGCTTGATTTCGAGTTCGTATGAGAGAGTTATGCCCTTTGGAAGTTGGGCAATTGGCAGGAAAATCCGTCCGGAATTTTTAAAGGCATTTTGGTCTTTTCCCTAACCATTTCTTTTTGGATATATTAGTGTGTTAGACTGATTTTTTGATCAGTTTTTACCATTTTAAAAGAGTGAAGAGTGAGGGTTAGGGCTTGAGAGAGAAGAGGAGAAGAAGAGGAGAAAAAGAGGAGACGGAGGAGAAGGAGCTAAGTTCGTAGAGATCGTCGTGGATTTCGTCGAGGGTGATCCCTATTGAGGTATGTGAGTTCATAGTGTTGGGTTGATTCTTTCCCCCACACACCAAACTCATTTTATTATTGAGAAAAGTTGGTTGTGTTGATTGAGGTTGTTGGTTGTGTTGTTGATGTTGTTGTTTGTGTTGTTGAGGTCCCTTGTTGATTTGGGACATGTTTCCGGTTGTGTTGTTGAGTTGAAATCTATTGAATGTTGAGGGGTTTATGATTCTAAGTGTTTGGGGCTGGAAACCTTGAAGTTTAGAAAATTTAGAGTTGGAGAAAAGAGGGAGAAAAGTCGAGTTTTCGGGGGAAAAGGGTGGGGCGTCGCACCTGCCAGCGCCCCCCAAAAGGGGTTCTGAATTTCCCCCCTTGGGGCGCCGCGCCTAGCAGTGCGCCCCAGCTGACTGTCTGAGCTTTGAGGGCTGGCGCCCCGCGCCTCTCAGAGCGCCAAGGATGCCAACCTTTCCCATTCATTCCCCACTTGTTCATGCATGTCCCTTGGTATTGTACCTATGTTTTATAGTTGTTTCCAACACTCTAAGGTACATTTAAACCTCCCAAACTCATCTATAAACATGTGATTATATACCTTGAATCCATAATTCAATTCAAGGCGAGTTTGAATCAAAGTCAAGCAAAGTTAAGAAGTAAGTCCGAGCAAGTTTTCAAAGTTGTTCAAGAGTCTTTATTGAACGTTTTAACTTCATTTTAAAGACTCCAGTTTCAGTTGAGTAAAGAGTATAGAGAGTTTCAGTTGAGTAAAGAGTCTCAAGTTTCAAGGTAAGTCAAGAGTTAAAGTTGAGTTCATTTCTCAAAGTTATTAGGGAACTATGTATTCCCAAAGAAGTTTTAAAGAAATGTTTTCACATTTAAACAAGGGCGGAAACTGAGATTTCCAAAGGGCCTTCGGGCAAGTTTCAGAAAAGAGAAATAACTTTCTAAACGAAGCAAGCGGGGAAACTGAGATTTTCAAGATAGCCTTTGAGCTAAGTTTTTGAGTAATTATCTCAAATCAACAGAAAGAAATATGTTTTAAAAACATAAGAGCCAGTACATTTTTGGGAGTAGTATTGAGCACCGATTGGGGGAGCGTTCCAAGGAACCCACAGCCCTCATAGAACCATGTAGCCACCATGGGTAGAAAAGGTTCATACTTTTAGATGAATCCTTTTCAAATCAGACTAGTGGATCCATTAGGCAGTTCAGGTCCTATACCTTTGGCTGGGTATAGGATGCTCTGGCAGCGTGAGGTCGATCGCTTTATCATCACTACAGCTCTTATGTGATGGTTGTCGGTTAGAGAAACTCCCACAACGATTATTGTATTTTTAAATACATCAGTTCATTTGTATTTTTACATACATCTGAGATTTATTGTGTCTTTGTATACACACAGAGTTTGCAGTATGTTTTAAATAGCTTTTCTTTATATTGCACTTGTTTTAAGTTGCTTTATATTGAAATGAGTCAGTTAGGTTGAGTTGAGTTGAGCCAGGTAAGTTATTCAGTTTCTTCCAGAGTTCTCTTCTAGCCTTTGTTGTTTAGCTTTCCAGCTCGCATACTCGTACATTCCATGTACTGATGCCAGTTGGCCTGCATCTTCTTATGATGCAGACGCAGGTACCCAGGATCAGCATCCAGCACGTCGTTGATCCAGTTGAGCACTCCTGAGTCAGTGGTGAGCCTTCTTGCTTTCCGGAGGACTCGGATATTTTGTGTTCCTAGTTTTGTTTTATTAGGATGTTGCGGGGTCTGTCCCAACATCCATCTCAGTATTGTAGAGGCTTCATAGACAGTCAGTCAGTTAGTTTTAAGTCTCTCATTCATATATATATATGTATATATTCTATTTTGAGACTCGAGTTGCCCTGTTGGGCTAGATTTCATCAGTTAAGTTGTTTTATGTCTTTGCATGGCATTGAGTTATTCTGTTGAGTTAGGTTTCCGTTGAGTTAAGAAAGTCAGGCCAAGGGTTCGCTTGGGGCCAGCAATGGTCTCCGGGTGCCGGCCACGTCCAGGGTGTAGGCTCGGGGCGTGACAACATCATTCCATATAGTCTTACACCTGACTCTCACATGACGAGAAAGAGGCATAATATAGTGCACAAAGCATCTTGTATTTGTTCGGGGCCTAAAAGCGAAACACAAAAATTAGAGGTGAAGAGTATTTACAACTTGAGCAACTCCCTTGTGAAGACCCACCTAAAATTCTTGTCAAGTAGGCTGCCTACCTTAATGAAAGTGACATGAGTATTCACTAATTATATTTTACAAACTTGAATCGATAATTTATAGATCACATGAATATAACTTTAACATTGCTTGAATACTCCGTTCACATGAATAAGGAAGAAGGAAAATACAGAGTGTAGCATGAACAATGCTTTTAAAGGAAAGTTGCACTAAAAGGTAACCCTATGTAAAATTGCATCAAATGAAAGACTAATTTTTTTTGTTAGTTAGGTAATTGTCTCTAGGGTAGAATCATTTGTATAACCAAAAAATAATTGCATCATATGTCTCTTACCAGTATATGTGATGGAAATTCTTGTTTGTGGTTCTGAGAACTTGTTGTCTAATGAAACCTCAATAATAACATTTAATAAACATGAACCTTCACAAGAATATATTTAGTCAGAGTCTAGTAAAGATGTCATATTGCATACTAAATTTAGGGGGTGGGGGGGATCCCAATAAATTTGATTAATATAACTTAAAGAAAGTACAACAAAATAGAGCAAATCATTTCTCAAACCCTAGCATCATTTGAGGATGAAGATGAAAGATTCATAAAATTGATCTCCTTTGGCGGTGCGTTGATGAGGTTGTTTTCCATTGGTTGTACCTCTCTTGGTGGTGGCTTGAGGATGTTTGTCACAACATCAGGACCTCTCATTTCTATGACTGCCTTGTTATAAGTCAAAGTAGCTTCTTCAGACGTGTCAAACGTTCCTAACCAAATTCGGTTTCTCATTTTTGGGATTCGAACCTTGGACACCCACTTACCCCACTTCCTCTGTCTAACCCCTTTATACTTTTTCACATTTTTTTGTGGTAGCTTAATTTGTTTTCCTTCGGAATTTTCTATTGAAATTTCATCGGTGTTTTCAATATTATTCTTGTGATGCATTTTATGGATGTTGTGGCTCTATGAAAAGAGAAAACAATAAAAAAACGTCACAAGTGTGTTAACTTCATTGTTGATAAGATATACCCTAATTCTTCAAAAATTAGAGTGAATGTAAATGGTAAATGAAAAAAAGAAAAAAATTAAAAACAAAACTCCAACTTCAAGAATTATGTATCGTATAACAAAACATATCTCCTTTACGTATCAATGGTCATTTAACTTTGAAAAAACTATTTGCATAATTAAACTTCTTTAAGGACATATATTTATGTTAAATTTTGCATCAATATTCAATAGTCACAAAACACAAGCACAATTGCTTACATATAATTCTAGATCCACTTATGTCCTGCTCTTCTCTAGTGTTTTTTTTTATAGAGAAGTTACATATATACTGTCACACCCCAAAATCCGATGTGATGGCACGTGCCCAAACCTTACCATACACGTCAGCCTAACACCCAAAAACCCGATGATACAGAATTTATAAAACAAGAATAAGATAGAAAGATAAGCGGAAGTCTTTAAATAAACTCAACATAACCCCAGAATTGGTTGTCACATGTACAAACCTCTAAATACAGAATTC